>WBZZ01003940.1:140000-160000 GCA_019918135.1 Paulinella micropora
AGAAGATGTAACAGCATTCCCGCTCTTTTCCCAGCTCAGAATGAGCGGGAATGCTATTCTTTTCTTCTGTACACAACAATCTATGGAAAAAACTCTGCACAAAAGTTTGTGAAAACCGACCGGCATGATTTTGCATTTCCTTCCTAGTACGTACTCTCAACTCATGTCATCCCTTGCATGTTTCTGCTGCAACGTGTTTGTTGAAGCTATAAATGTCATTTCCTAACATTGCACGACCCAGCTTAATCTATTTTTCACAAACCAGCAATTCGATGAAACTCGTTTTTGGATTGCTGTTTTGCAAACTTTTGTGCAGAGATTTTATTGAGAGCATGACATTTCGAGAAGATGTAACAGCATTCCCACTCTTTTCCCAGCTCAGAATGAGCGGGAATGCTATTCTTTTCTTCTGTACACAACAATCTGTGGAAAAAACTCTGCACAAAAGTTTGTGAAACTGACCGGCATGATTTTGCATTTCCTCTTCAATATATTATTATTATTATTATTATTATTATTATTATTATTATTATTATTATTATTATTATAATTATTATTATTATTATTATTATTATTATTATTATTATTATTATTATTATTATTATTATTGTTGCTTGGAGCTGCCTTGCGGGGGTGTCAGTAGAGCCTATCGTCAAATCTTCGTACTCCCCTCACGGGTGAGACGATGGAGGCACATGTGCAGAAATGCATTCGCCATTGACTGAGAAGCACTATTATTATTATTATTATTATTATTATTATTATTATTATTATTATTATTATTATTATTATTATTATTATTAGGGAGTACATAGGCCATCGGTCCCTTTCCATGGGCTGATTGGTATAAAGCTCCTAGAGTAATGTTCTATGCCGTCACTTCCTTTATTCCACCGATTGGTGTGGAGACTTTCCTTATGGAATGGAGGACTGGATGCACATGGCCTTTTGGCTCAGCAATTGGCAGACGATACATACATATTATTATTATTATTATTATTATTATTATTATTATTATTATTATTATTATTATTATTATTATTATTATTATTATTATTATTGAGTCTTTGGAGCGGAGCCGCGTCACCGAACGGCCCCGTGCTACCAATGGAGGCACATGTCCGACAGGATCAAAGGCCAATTGACTGATAAATCTATTATAATTATTATTATTGTTATTATTGTTATTATTATTATTATTATTATTATTATTATTATTATTATTATTATTATTATTATTATTATTATTATATAGCATAGTTTAAAGAGGGGAGTATAGATACTAGCTTTAGTATAACTAGCTAGTGTGTGTGGCCTTCTATCAGTGAGCCTTTCTCTGTCCTTTTTTTTTTAGTGATTCCCTCTAACGGGAAGCGCTGCCATTTTTTTCATGGGTATTTCAAACTTTAGGTATGCCATGCTGAGGGCTAGCAAGGCGCCGATATATGTGGCACACCGTGGTGGTGGCTACGGAGTCTTTGCTGATAATACCTTCCTCCTTCTTTTCAGCTTGGGCTCCTCGAACCAGGAGGAAAGTCTTTGCGTGCTGCAGATCATGCTGCATTTTCTGATCATTTCACTATGAAAATTGGGAGTTCCCTGCAAACAGGGATGCATCCAATTAAATTCATTAACGAATCGAGCAGGAATGCAATGCATCTCATCAACTCTTCATCGCAAGGGTTCAACAAGCTCGACGATGACACTTGCCGACCGAACGTGAAGGTAAATTATGTTAGTTGTTACATACATCCATGCAATGTAAGTTTTTGTTACGTGTGTTGTATTTTTTCTATAAATATTGTTGTAAATAATGTCAGGTCAGCAAGGGTACTCCTATTGTGACTGTCACCACCGCAATATCGAAAGATCAAGAGATTTTGCTCAGCTATGCGCCTAATCCAGACCTAGAGATAGCTACGCTGCCAAGCGATGCACATCCGGTCTGGTTGAAAGAGGCTGCCAAGGAAGGAGCTAAAATCCCAGTTTTCCTGTTCGAGACTGACATTGGTCATGTATGTTTCATCGTTCCTGAGAAAGAACATCCGCTTCCACTTAAGTCAATTTCCTTGCTTCATGAAGCAAAGGTTGAACTTTTAGCGTCGGTCAGCAGTATTAGTTCTGATGGAAAGCAACCGCTCTCCAGGTCATCATCTATTCCGCCGGAAAAAAAGAGGAAGCTTCTCGACAGCGTGTCCTCAATTTCAGATAGTCGCCGCACGCTTCTGCCCAGGGAAAGCTCGGACATTACAGTCATCACAGAAAAATCAAGCTTGAGTGATGCACAGGTAAAAAATAAATAAATGAAAATTATTACTGAGAAGATTCTTTTTTACAGGCAGGTGTTCCTGACGTTGATGCTAACCTCGACAGCTGGAAACAGTCAGACAGTTCTACTGTCACTACAGGATATGATGTTAGTAGCTGCAGCAGCTCTAGACTATATCTTCCTACTGGCTCCATGGTAATTTTTTTTCTCTACCTGTCTATGTTCATGCTGGTTAATGTTCATAAGCGATCTTGTTTGCGTAGAACGTCGACGAAGAGTGTTCAGATACGGATTCAAACGGTGATGCTGCATCTATCAACCCTGGATTGCTTCCTCCTCTGGTCGGCGTGGACGATGCGGAATTATCCAACGAGCTTCGATTGAACTTCGACGAGCTTATGGAATCGAATGAGCTGTTGTATAACATCATGAGATTATCACCAATTCCTTACAGCAGACCACGTAAGAATCCAACGCGCCCCTACACGATGAAAAGTCGCACGAAAGGTGCAGTGAAGCTTCAGAGACCGTCTGCGCTCCAAAAACTGTTGGGGATTACCTTCGCCGACTTGGACAGGGAAGTTAAGTCTGTCTGCTGCAAAAAGTGGAAGTGTTATTCATTTATCGACACGCGTGATGTGCTTTACACGAGAGCGAAGAATGCGTCATCGTCTCTCAGTGAGCTTTATTCTTGGGCAGCTTCGCAGCTTGAATCGTTTCAAACAAAAACTGGATCGTTTCAGTATATGTATTTAACGGAGGCTGTGTGCAAAGTAGCCTGGCAGCGTATCTACGGGATCGGTGATAAAGTTTTGTCAAGAGCACACAAACTTCTTGCAAATAACACGAAGGTTTTGACAAAAAGCTACTCAACCGTTCCTGAAACAGAAGATGTGGTAGCAGTATTACTCTGCGAGAAGTTCATGGA
The DNA here is from genome assembly GCA_019918135.1 of Paulinella micropora. Lineage (NCBI taxonomy): Eukaryota > Cercozoa > Imbricatea > Euglyphida > Paulinellidae > Paulinella > Paulinella micropora. Next base: position 143,198 of record WBZZ01003940.1, read on the forward strand.
GAGTTACCCGGAGATATGCAGCGACGGAATATGGAGGATGCAAGAAATGGCTCAGGACGCAGGAGTCCAAAACTATGTTCGCGAGAATTGGAAAGATATGTGCCTTCGGTTTGGTTGTTCGAAACGAGTTGATCCAAATAATCCTCCGACAGACAATACGATCAACAAAGTTTGGCGCATGGATTTTCCGCACGTCAAGTTTGTCAGAGGTATTATGCATATTTTCGTTATCATTACTTATTACAGGTTTGTTTTGCAGAAGGAGATTTCTCAAAATGCGAGATCTGCACAGAGCTTGCTGCTGATCATTCTAACGGTTTCAGGACTGAAGTAGAAGCTCAAGAATGGCGTCGCCGTAGCAGGCTTCATCACAAAATTCACAGGGCGTGCCGCGTTGCCAGCATGCAGCGCAAGAAGGCAGCACCAGCAGATTTTGCTGCCACAGTCATATCAGCCGATATGAAACCGCCAGTGAAGATCCCATCTTGCCGCCGCGCCGCGAAAGATTTCAAAGGAAAAATTGTGTTTCGCCTTTGCGTTGGAATCAATACCTGCTACACTACCGATACGCATTTTATTCTGACGTACCTTGAAGGCGCGGTAGAACACGGCGCGAACAGCAACATTACTATGCTTGCCTCACTTTTACATTGGCAACTTTGGAACCCTCGCACAATGCAAGCGTGGAAATTATATCTTGAGTGGGACGGAGCTGGTGATAACACCGCGTGGGCGATGCTGGGTTTCCTTGGGCTCAATGTCGTTGACAGAGGAATCCGTTTCCAAGTAGAGTCACATCGCAAGCCACCAGGGCACGGGCACGATGGAGATGATCAGGAATTTCGAGTTATGGATATCGGGCGGAAGAGCACCTTCCTGACAACTAACATCGCTCAAGCGTTATTAAAGCTCATTCTTGCATTCAAGAAGCAGCACAAGAAGAGGCATGTGCTGGTTGTTCTCGGATGTAACTACGACTGGATGACTCATTTTAGCCCGTGTATGAACAAGAGTTTCAAAAACTACAACAAACCCTTGGCATATAGAATCACCAAGAAAGATCCTGACGCTTTGCCGACTGTAGAGATCGCTACTTGGGGAGACGCACAGGATTTTCATGGAGTGCGTGATGATCCCAGAGGAGAACCGATCAATTTGTTTATCGGACGCCCCGGTAATAATATTATCTATCTTTCTCTTTCTCTCTCTCTCTCTCTCTCTATATATATATATATATATCTCTCTCTTTCTCTCGTTCTATCTATCTATCTCTCTCTCTATTTATGACAGCGACCGACATGCCTCCCAAGCTTCCAGTCGGCTACTTCGTCAATCCGCGCCTGAAGAAGGATATTCGTGCTTTGGCTACTAAATACCTAGGGCCGGATGAGCGAGCACATGTGGAGGAAATGTTAGCAGGTGGAAATTTGACCAGAGTAGAGGTGGATGGAGATTACTTCGAAGGCGGCCTGCCCGGCCGTCCTGCTCATATGTCCTGTGTCGATGCAAAAGGCAAGGAATGGAGAGCAGAATTTCGATTGATCGACGAGCTACCTGTAAATTGGATGGAGTTGCCTCAAGAACGACAGGAGAAAATGAACGCACTTACGCGTTTGACCGATGAAGAGCTGCTGTCCTTACCACGCACTTATTTTGTTAATGAAGGACGTCCTCCAGCTCACCCGAGATGGCGTGGTGCAAGACAGCTTACTAGCGAAGAAAAGCAGGAGCAGGATTTAGCATTTGGAAATGCTTCTGAGCCTTGGCGGAAAATTCTCACGTTGCTAAGATCGTCAGAGGAAAAAAAGCAATTTGCGTCCAAGCAGATGGTAGTTAGCGAATTGAAATCATGGATGAGAATGCATGGTGTTGCAACGCAAAACTCCGATCGGAAACAGTTCAAGAAGGCAGAGCTTATTGAACAAGCGTGGAACCATTTCGAACGATGCGACTGTGGGTTCCCTGAGGAAGAAGAGCTTGGTGCTGCTCAGCCTGCAGAACCAGTGGCAGATTCAGAGGATGACTTATCTGATACTTCATCTTCCAGTTCATCAACTGACTCATCGTCTGATCGATCTTCTGGTTCAGAGGAAGAAAAGCATGGTATTAGTTTTCTTCTTCTTCTTCTTCTTCTTCTTCTTCTTCTTCTTCTTCTTCTTCTTCTCCTTCTTCTTCTTGTTCTTCTCCTCCTTAACATGATGCTATCCATATTGTAGATGATTCAGATCGCTCCGACGCAAGTTGGAGAATGCGTAACTCAGGAATCCGTTTGCGCGGACGTCGCCGCGCACGTCGTGCTGCGGGTGGACGTGGACGTGGACGTGGACGTGGTCGTATGTGATTATTTTTTTTGAATGAATTTTTCTGGGTCCGACTTTTTCATAATGGTTTTTGTCTAGGGCAACTGCAACTGTAACGCTTCTTCTAAAAACTGAAATTAGAAATTTGTTTAACTCTGATAATGCACCAGAATCTGATGTGAAGCGTCCTCCCTCCGACCCATTCCCCCCCCCACCCCCCCCCCCTCCCCCCTCTACGTACCAGCGTACGTCACAGCGGGCAAACAGAATTTTTTGAAGGTAAAACCATGTCTTAATATAGTAAAATGCTTAATATAAGCAAGAATAAACAGTAAAAGCAAATTCTGCATGTTCGGCATTGTTATCATCATAGATTCATGGTAGCCGGGACTACGAAAAAGTAGAAAAATTACCGTGTCGGACCGGTTCCTGCCCACCTCTGAAGATGAAGTTAAAGTGTATTACAATTAATAAAAACATATTTTAATATTATTTTTATATGTTCTGCAATCAGGGAATTCATTTCCTTTCATTTCCACACGTTTTCAAAAAAGTCCATATACTTCATGGAAAATTTCGGAAAAAGGGATACCCCCAAGATTGTCGAATGTTTAGTTGTAGTAGTAGTAGTAGTAGTAGTAGTAGTAGTAGTAGTAGTACTAGTAGTAGTACTAGTACTAGTACTAGTACTAGTACTAGTACTACTAGTAGTACTAGTAGTAGTGGTGGAGGTGGTGGTAGTAGTAGTAGTAGTAGTAGTAGTAGTAGTAGCAGCAGCAGCACCGTCACGAGTAGGGGAAGTGTAGCAACAAGAAACAAGAATGTGCGCAAGCCAAGCAGCAGCAGCAGCACCATTGTTAGTAGCTATAGGGGAAGTGAAGCAACAGGAAACAAGATGCGCAAGCGTGTATTTAAACGCATGATAGAGGAGGACGTGGACGCAATCATGACGAAAGAACAGCGTCCCGTGGACTCTGACGAGGAAATAGATGAATGGGCTAAACGACGGCACATTTGGGGTTAGTAACGGCCGAAGTGTAGTTTGGTTGTAACCCTATGATTCACGATTAAAAGTGCCATACACTCTCTCTGTCTCTCTCTGTGTCTTGCTCTTTCTCTACAGGGCGGGAGATTGAAGTCAGCGATGACAGTGATGACGACAGTGTGCAAGTCACCAAGGTAGTAGAGGGCAACGGTCCAAAAACAGTCAAGGCCGAAATAAGAGCTGGCGATATCATCAGGTATTGGAACACCTTCACGCGTTTTGGATCTCCAATAGATAGAAATGTAGGGGAATACCTCGTAAGTCAGGTCACGGAAGTAGATCCTGGAACTACAACTTGGCCGCTGCGTGTTCGGACTTTTGGTTTTAAACCCTCTCCTGGGATTGACGATTATGTAAAAGTGCTGAATAGGCCAGGACGTGTATGGCAGGAGGTGTCTGAGTATCATTTGGTGAAGGGCCGCGTATCTCTTCGGAAGGCGAACGCGGACTTGGAACTCCTTAACTCTAAAACTCTAGTGGGAGCGCTGGTGCAGAATTTGAAGAACAAATGTGCGGGAGAAATCATTGGCTTGAAAGTGTTAGCTAAGAAGGTGGAAGGGAAACATTTGACTTGTTAGCTGAAAACAGTCGTTGGAAGTTAAGTTATGATGAAGTTATGAATTTTGACATGGCGGAGCTTGGTTGAGCTTGTTGATCGGGGTGTCACAATCCTTACCTGTTCAGGACAAAGAAGCGTGGCAAAGACTTACGTGTTGTGGGAAACTTGTTGGAAATTAAAAGTCTTATTTCGTTATCATGGACTGCGGCGGTGAGAAAGACCTTTAAGTAAAAAAGATTATGCCGGTAATGACAAGTTCCTCGATATTCAAGTGTTAATTAGCTGCAGGGATGCTGTAACAGGGATGCTGCAACAGAAGTGTTTGGTATGAACCCTGGCAGAACAGAGCAAGCGTTGATGTAAGTGGTAGTGAACACGCTGAGTGTTTCCACACAAGGGAATGTGCAGGCGCAAGTGTCTGCTGTGCACAAGGTGAGGCTGTCAAGATACATATAGTGGCAAGGGAGCGAAAAGGGAATGGTGTATAATATCTGCCCCAAGTGCATGGAGTTGGACGCTGCATCATGTACATTTGGTTCTTTCGACGGAGTTCCGGGTGCAGCGGTGGAAGTGGAAATTAATACCTGTATCAAGGGCATGGACAGCGGATCATGTAACGAGCAAGTTTGAGGCGGGAAGAAGAAAGTATGGGTAAGGTGCACGGTAAACAGCGCCCACTTCGACCTCAGGTTTGAAAGTTCGTCGTGGGTGGTACGTTGGGCGGGGGGGGGGGGGGGGGGAGTGTGGGGAAGAATTAGTGGTAAGGTGCACGGTAAACAGGGTGCAGCCGACCTCGACGTAAGGGCTGACCTCGACCTAAGTTATGAAAGTTCGCCGTGGGTGATGCGTTTGGTGGGAAATGCCAGGAAAAAGTAGTGATAAAAGTTTGGAGGGGGGAAGGAGCAAGTCTGGGTAAGGTGCAAGGTAAACAGGGTGCAGCCGACCTCGTCCTAAGGGCTGACCTCGATCTAAGTTACGAAAGCTCGTCGTGGGTGGTACGTGTGGTGGGAAATGGCAAGGAAAAGTGGTGAAAGTCTGGAGCGGGAGGGAGCAAGTCTGGGTAAGGTGCACTGGTAAGCAGGGTGCAGCCGACCTCGACCTAAGTGCCCACCTCAACCTAAGTCTCGAAATTTGGTCCTGCGTGTTACGTGTGGTGGAAAGTGTGGGGCAGAAGTCGTGGTTAAAGTTTGGAGCGGGAAGGAGCAAGTCTGGGCGAGGTGCAAGGGAAACAGTGGTAAATCCGACTTCCACCTGAGCGCCAATCTCGACCTCAGGCTTGAAAGTTCGTCCTGGATGTTGTGTTCGGTGGGAACTGTGAACAAGAAGAAGTGGTGAAAGTTTGGAGCGGGAAGGAGCGAGTCTGGGCGAGCTGCGCTGTAAACAGGGTAAATCCGACCTCGACCTAAGCGCCGACCTCGACCTAAGTCACAAAATTTCGTCCTGGGTGTTACGTGTGGTGGGAAGTGTGAGGAAAAAGTAGTGGTGAAAGTTTGGAGCGGGAAGGAGCAAGTCTGGGCAAGGTGCACGGTAAACAGGGTGTAGCAGACCTCGACCTAAGCGCCGACCTCGACCTAAGGTACGAAATTGCGTGGAGGGTGTTACGTGTGGTGGGAAGTGTGAGAAGTCGTGGTGAAAGTTTGGGGCGGGAAGGAGTAAGTCCGGGCGATCTATGCAGAAAACAGGGTGCAGCCGACCTCGACCTAAGGGCCCACCTCGACCTAAGTCAGGAAATTTCGCTGTGTGTGTTACGTTTGGTGGAAAGTGCGTGGAAGAAGTCGTGGTAAAAGTATGAAGCGGGAAGGAGCAAATCTGGGCGAGCTGTACTGGAAACAAGGTGAATCCGACCACGGATTCCGACCTCGACCCAAGGGCCCACCTCAACCTAAGTCACGAAATTTGATCCTGGGTGTTACGTGTGGTGGGAAGTGTGGGGAGGAAGTCGTGGTGAAAGTTTGGGGCGGGAAGGAGCAAGTCTGGGCGAGCTGTACTGGAAACAGGGTGAACCCGACCTCGACGTAGGGGGCCCACCTCGACCTAAGTCATGAAAATGAGGTTGAAAACTTTTTTGTGGAGAATTCAATTGCGATGAATTTAGTGAAAGTTTGAGGTGAAAAGGAGCACGTTTGAATGAGTTGTGTTGAAAATAAGTTTTCACTTTTTGGCGAATTCGGGAATGTTCACCCCCTGTAGAATTCGGGACAGTCTGGCGAATTTGGGACAGTACACAACAACGAGGTGTGATGGCAGACTGCAGCCCACCCCCAAAACGCGCCAAGCTCTCTGGACCGTTGTTGAACACGCGGCGCCCGGACGCCGCGCCAAAGCGACGTCTGGACAAGGAGCCCAAACAACAAAATGACGCGTCACCAGTGACGCGTCATCTCTGGCTGTGATGTTGGTGGGGCACAGAGATAGAGTGACGTTCGCGCTCCGGCTCGTGCTGGCGTTCGTGCTCGGCGAGCAGAACCCCCGGCCGGCGTCCACAAGCGCGACTGTCTTTCGGCAGGCGACCTCTGTCGCGCGGCAATGTCTTCCGGGACGCAGCGGCGACGGTCGACGGTCGACGGCCGAGGACCAGAAAAGACTGTATCTTTTGCGGGCCTGCTGCAGGGCCTGGGAGTACCGTCTGGGCAGGGCGCGAAGCAAAACAACGCTCTTTCGCTAGTCCTGGACACGCAAGCGCGAATGTCGTGCCCGGGGGGATAGAAGCATGCGAAAAGGACCTCGAGCTGCAAATCCTGTTCCGCCAGGCCATGCGCAGGTCGCACTTCCCCTGTGGGAAGTTTGGTGATCGAGTCGGCGTACGTGTGCAGCTTCGTGGCGCCCCGCGTTAAAATGTCGGCCCTGCAAAGACAGGTCGAGCTCGTGAGACGGCGCCGGCGCAACGTGGTCAGGCTGGATTTCTGCAAGGATTAAAAATAATTTTCAACGGCCGTGCGGGTTCTATCGGTATTAATAAACACCGCAGTCCCCGCAAGGGGGGGGAGGACTGGGAGGAAGTACAGAAAAATGCTGAGAATTTTAATTTACCTGTTGCCCCCCCCCCCCAAAAAAAAGGAAGATGCGTTGAGAGGGGAGGAGGAAACTGGGGCGGGGGGGGGGGGGGAAAGGGAGGAATAGGGGGGGTTGGACTGCGCCACCGCGTAGCCTGTGCTTTTTTTCTTGGTTGAAAATTATTTTTTCCCTCATTTTTCTCCCCCTTCTTCTTCCTCGTCTGCTTCAATGACCAAGTGGGGGTGCGAGGCCCTACATTTGGTAAGAGCCGCGCGGGTGAGCCCGTGGCAAGAATTAAGATCTAGTCGTTTGAGCTGAGGGCCGGTACGAGCTAGGTGTTCAAAGACACGATCATCAAGCTCGTCACAAAGATCTAACGTCAGCTGTTCGAGGTTAGGTAATTGTAGACAATTTCCAACACCGGCAGAGCTGACGTGCTGGCAGTGATCGAGGCTCAGCCAACGGTCGCACCAAGCCCCTGCAGGTTGCCCCGCGCTAGCTAGACCGTCTTCCTTGGGTTCTAGCACCGGCTCCCTGGACCCCAGCCTCTGCAAACCAGTGACCTTCGCGGCTTGTGCTAGGTCCTCGTCCAGAATACCGCGGAGCAAGAGGCTGTGCACGCAAGTGTTGGCGGCCAGGATCTGTGCCAGGATCAAGTGCCTGTCCGCCTGCCGCTTTTTGTCAACTGTCACGCTAGTGATTTCGCGCCATTCAGCCCACCGTGCGGGTGGGATCGATGTTGCGCCGACCTTCAGGGTCGACCAGCTTCCGGGGCGCGGCATGTCGCGGGCATTCGTGCACACGCCTATCCAAACCGCATACAGCCAGGCAGGGCTGTCGGACACCAGAGGAAAAACCATTTCCCACACGTCGGCGGGCAGTTCCAAAAAATTGCACACGTCGGTGGGGCCTCCACTTTTCGGCGCTTGCGTGCGGTCATTCTTGGGGTGGCGGAACTCGGTTCCCTTTTTTTCCTAAGCCTCTCGGAAACAACACAAGTCGACTGTGTCTTTTTCCTTGGTGGATTTCTGCAAAGATAAAAAAAAATCAACAGCGGGTTCTGTGGGTATTAATAAACACCGCAGTCCCCGCAAGGGAGGGGGGGTGCTAGGGAGTACAGAAAAATGCTGAAACTTTAATTTAAATTTCCCTCCCCAAAAAAAAGGAAGAGGGATTGTAGCTCAATAAAAAATCACTTGCCACCGACATTTCTCCCCCTCCCCCTATTTTCGACCAGCCCCCCCCCCCCCCCCGCGCTGCCCAGCTGCTCTTCGAGCAATTGCAACAGCTCCGAAACCATTTCCGCGAGCACCACGGTCAGCAGTCTTAGTTTACGAGCGGGCGACCAAGGTCTTGCAAACCTCCGTCTTCCTTTGGGCAAGGCCGGCGCCCTGCCTGCTGCCACCGAGAGTGCAGCCAGAGAAAAATGATGGCTGCTTGGCCCGGGGCCACAGAGAACTTTGGTTAAGTCCTGTACCATAAAAAAGCCGGGGCAGGGGCCTTGGCGCGCTTGCTTTCGCCAGCCCCCCCCGGGCCAGTCCTTGTGCTGCAGCCTGTTATTTCACAGAGAAACGCGCGTCCGCGCGCCTTGGACCGCAACAGGCGTTCGGCCCTCTTTTTTTTTTTTTTTTTTTTTTTGTTCGACGCCGCAGGGCATAAGGGTTTCTCGTGCGTACGTGTATTTCCCAAGCGCGCTCGGGGGGGGGGGGGGGGGTCGACCAATCATCACACACCCAGTCGTCATCTAGATCTGCCATCCACGGATAATAATATAACGGATTTTTAATTCTTGTTCCCAGAAGTCTAGAATAAAAGAGTTGCGTATTTGGCGTGGTACTGAAGGGAAAAGGTGTAGAGGAGAGGGCGGGGGGACCCGGGAAATTTCAGATTCAGTCGCAAAAAGGTAGTGGTTCGTCTCTCGGGGAGGGGAGAGGAGGGGCCATTCTCCGGGAACTACTCTACTCTACCCCCTTACCCCGGATTCCAGGGGGGGGGGGGGGGGGAACACACACTCCTCTCCTTCTGGCGGGGCGATCGCAACCCCTGCGCCGGTCGCAGGTGGCGGCGCAAAATCCTGTTCCGCCAGGCTAGGGGGTGGGGGGAAATGGCCACTCCTATTTCTTTGTTCCAGCACAAAAATCTACAGATAGCCCCAAAAAAAGCAAGCGCTTCTTGGACCGTGACGATGCAGGCGGTCTTAGCCTCGCAGCTCGCATTGGGGGTTGCGCAAGGCTTGCTGGTCCCGCTAGCGTCGTGGCAGCAGTCCGAGGGTGCCGAGCGCGAACGGCTCGTCACGGTGCAGGAAGCGCTAGCGGTGAACACAGACAAACGCAAAGACAAGCTTTACTGCCTGCAGTGCAACCAGGCCTTGTCGCTGAGGCGCGAGAGTGTCGATGGCAGGCGCGCGCACTTCTACCACGTGACAAAGACGGCAGTGGCTGCTGGTGCAAGCCACGGCGAGGGTCTGCTGCACTTGTTGGCCAAGGCGTTCATCGAAGCCAAGCTGTCCGAAATCACGTTCCGGTGGTCCGAGTGCGCCCCGGCGCTTGCCTGCCGCACCGATCAGTGCTTTGCGGGCTGCACCGTGGTGCTGGAGCAGACGTTGGGCGCGAGCAACCGACTGCTGGGCTTGTCCCCGAAAGAGGCTAGGCTCAGGCCTGACGTGACAATCCTAGACCAGAACCAGACGGTGGTGGCCTTTGTCGAAATCTTCGTTAGCAGCCGCAAAGAGCAGCGACACTGGGAGGCCTACGCCAAGTTCCCGCGCGCCGTCGCGTTGGAGAGATAGACTTCAACCAGACGCTGCACAAGTCCGCTGCCGGCTTTGTGCTGCGGGACGCCAAACGCCAAAAGTCTGGGGCGCCGTGTGCCGCTTGCGCGGCGAGGGTGGCAGAAAAACTCAGGGCCAAGCTCGCCGAAGAAGAAGCGCGTCGCTGTCGGGCGCAAGCTGCCAGGGCCAGGGCCGAGCAACAGCGCACTACCGCGCTGGCCGCGCTGGCCGCGCGGGGCCGGGCCTTGGTCATGAGCAAGCTGCCTGAGATCACGTTCCGCTGATCCGCGTGTTCTTTGGGGCTAGCGCCGCAGTGCCAGCGGCAGCGGCGCTTCGAGGGCTGTACCGCGGTGCACTGCACGTTGGGCACGACGGGCCGTGATATCGGGCTGACGGCCGTCGAAGCCGAGTACCAGCCCGACGTGACAATCTTACCGGAACCAGGACGTAGTGGCGTTGATCGAGGTCTTCGTCGGTAGTCACAAGGAGCCGCGGCTTTGGCAAGCTTATGACAAGTTTTCGGGGGCAGTCCAGCTAGAAGTAGACGTGCGCAAGCTCCACTGGAAATCCGAGAGTGGCTATTCGCTGACCGACGTCAAGCTCCGCGCACAGAAGGCGCCGTGCACGTCTTGCGTGGCAGAGGCCAGCGCGGCAGAGGAACGCCTCCGGACCCAGGAAAAGGAGCGACACCGGACGCGGTTAGCCCAGGAAGAGGAACGCCTCCGAGCCGCGCTGGCCGAAGAGGAGCTGGAGCGACAGTGCGCAGAGCAAGAGCACCAGACCGCGTCGGCTGACAGCGAACGCTGTCGTCGTCAGGAGGCAACCGCCCCAGCCCGGGGCGAGGCGGTGTGTGAGTACCAGGAGCGCAGGTTGGAGCGCGCGCGCACGGAAGACGGCGCGGCACGCGGGCGGGTGGTGTGCACGGTGGAAAACAGGCTGAAACATGCGCTCTCGGACGACGAGGCGGCACGCGGGCGAGCGGTTTGCACGGTGCAGGACCGGCTGAAACGGACGTTGCCCTCACGCGTGCGAAACCAAGTGCTGGCCGGTCTGCCCCCGTGGCTCTCGGACGACGAGGCGGCCGTGTTCCCTGGCCTGACGTACACGCCGGGCGCGGCTGGACCTGTCTGGGCACTGGAGGGGGAGGCCAAGGTCTAAAAAGGTATTCAGTTTTGTATCTCAAACGTAGCCGCCCTCTCTTCTACTAAACGTCTGCGTGTGGGGGAGGGGGCTCGGACACAGATATTGGAGTTGTGTTTATCATCACATTAAAAAATTCTTTAAAAGTAATCTCTTGGCCCGGGCCTTTTTTTATTGTTAATTCTTATCGATAGGTAAGTCGTAGACATTATGATTGCCTTTATTTTCCGTACGGGCCGACATAAAACAGAGAAACTTTTAACCAGGCCCCCTCTCTGTGAAGAAATAGCGAAAATGGAAAACTCCGGGGCAGGACGGGGGGACTGCGACCCGCTCGACGTGCAGTCCTGTCTGTGGGGTGTGTACCGGGGGGCACTGTGACCCGCTCGACGTGCAGTCTTGTCTGTGGTGTCGTGTTTTTTTTTTTAGCCAAGAAACATAAAGTTTTAGGAGGGTGGGGTTAGGGGGGGCCGTGCTATTTTTTATTGGTAACAGGCTCAGATACAGGGCTACAGATAATTATTTTATATACAAAAATACTACAAAATTGTATTAGAAGTTATTTCTGTTTTTTCAGAAACCCCGCAAGCATGTCTTTCTTTTAGTTCAAAACAGAGACGCCTTTGCTTCAAGGGAGAGCCGGCCTCCTCAGGGTCGGGAGTTTTGGCTCTGTTCGTCGTCAGGAAGCCCGGGTCCTCCGCCAGCTCTTGCACCAGCGCCATCGGGTCTATCGTTGCGCCGGTATCGCCCTGGCCCCCCGCCTCCTCTTTCTTCGGTCGCTGGAGGAAGCTCGCGCCCTGGAACAACAGCACGCGGTAAGAGGCGTGCGTCTGCCCCGTCTGCACATCCTTGCAGCGCGCCCGTTGGCCACCACTTGTTTTCAGCCTTTCGAATCCGGACTTCAGGCACGTTCTGAGGAACAGCTGGAGCAGCCCAGGCCTGCACTGGTGCCTCGGCCCCCCTCCCCGCCGCGCGCCAGCCGGTTCAGCGTCTTTTGCTCTATGTAAAACCTGTATGGTTCGGACCAGAGCGCATGGCAGTTCCAAAACAAGAGTTCTATTTGCGCTTGGTTGTGCTGTGTGCCCAAAGAAACCGGCTCACCGCCCAACAGCCTCTCCATGGAGTGTGGCACGCGCCCGCTGTTGGGGGGACTGTCCAGCAGCAGCTTAACCAGGGCCTCCAGAAACAACACGCGGTCGCCGTAGCTGTGTTCCCGCCGCGCGGACAAGGGGCGGCCCGTCTGCTCCAGCTCTTGCCACTCCGCCAGCGCCCAGCCTTGCAGGAGATCCTGCCTGCCGCTCACGCGGTACCACGCGGCCGCCAGGTTCAGGGTGCCCTGGTGGGCCGCGAGCCTGCAGCCTGTGCGGTAGTCCAGGGCCTTCCTGGCCGACGGGTGCCTCAGCAACAACCGTAGGTAACCTAGCCTGTCGAGAGCGGGGCGGGCCGAACTCTCGTTTGCAACCGCGCCGTCCCCCGTAGCGGGCCCGTCCAGTAGCGCAGGCAGGGTCTGCTGTCCTTGCTCGCGCTGCTCGTGCAGGACAATCTCCCTTCGCAGCTCCTTGTTGTTCAGGGACCCCGCTGCTTCTTGTAGCTCCTTGATCGCCGCCTCCCTGGCCTCCCGGCGCTGTTTTTTCCTCTCCTCGTCCTCCTGGTTCAAGCGCTGGTGCAGCTCCTCCGACGTGTTGCCCGGCCACTGAAACCACTCCTCGGCCGGTGGCAACTGCACTTGCGCGAAGTCTACTGGCTCCAGCTGGTCGCAGCCCATCTGCCACAGGTAGTGGCAGAACGCGTCCTTCGCTCGGTACCTAGCCAGGTTCTTCTCTAGGGTCGCGTAGGCCACGGCCACATAGAACCAGTCCCGTTGCGGCGCTAGCCGCCCAAACTCGTCCATCTCTGGGCGGAACATGAACTGCGCGGGCAGGCCGTCTTTTTCCCCGGGTTCCTTGCGCTGCGCTACCACTTTGTGCACGAGCGAGGCTTCCACGTCCGCCAGGGTCAGCGGCGCGTCCGTGGAGACGAAGGGTGTCTTGATGTACACGTGCATTTCTTGCACGCTCCGGACCCTGCAGCTCATCTGCGCATAGTCACGCATCAACACTTTGTTGTTGTCCACCAAGACGTAGCACGAGTGGAAATGCGGGCCCGCGAAGCTGCACCCGAAGGTCAGCGTGCACGTGAAGCACACGTACACTAGCTTCTTCCACAGTGCCGACAGGTCGCCCTGGAAATCTTGGCGTAAACTGTGTTCCAGCTTCTGTACTGCTTCCGTCATCGTCTCGTTACGATCCAGCATGGGGTTAAAACGCATCAGCCGCCGTACATGTACTACTAGCGTCTTACCCTTTCCCTGTATTCGGTATGTCAACGCTCCTACTTGTTCTACGACAGTGTAAGGGCCTTGCCACATCGGGAAGAGTTTGACGCTAATCAAGTTGGGTACCTGGGGTACGTACAGGAAGACTAAGTCCCCTTTATGGTATTCCCCCGACTCATACTTGACTTTGTTCGGCGTCTGCTGGTTTTGTTTGTGGGCCTCTTCGGCCTCCCGTGCCTTCATGACGTAGTGTCTGGCTTCCGCCATGACTCGTAGGCGACAGGCCATCACCTCATCATGCTCCAAAAAGCCCCCTTCCGGAAGGTTTGGTAACACCAGCTCCTCCGGAATCCTCAAGTGCTGCCCGCATACCAGGAGATTGGGGGAAGCGCCCGTGGCTTTTCCGCCCAATGCCCTCGATGCAATGTTGTTCATGGAAAACACAAAAGACGGTAAGGCCTTATGCCATATGTGCTGATTATCGCGACAATAGTGTTGGAGCGCGGCCTTGAGCGGTCTATGGACCCTCTCGATTTTGCTGTTGCTCTCTGGTGAATATGCAGTTACGTATTTCCACTTAAAGCCCAACACTGTGGACAGCCGAGCGGAGAGTTCGTTTGTAAACTCCGATCCCCGATCGCTGTACGCATTTTTCGGCACTCCGGTATATCGGAAGACATGGTCGACCAGGGCCTCGCATGTCGATTCCGCATCCTTTTCCACAACTGGTACCGCGAACACATAATTCGAAAAGCGGTCTATGACTGTCAGGATGTACCGATAATTGTGGGTCTCAGCGGTCCTACGTAATCAACATGCAAAGTTTCGAATAGGTTCTCAACAAGCTTGTATTCGCCATAAAGGCCTCTCTGAGCGTTGTTGTGTGGTGTCTTGATTTGCTTGCAGTGTTCGCATGTGTCGACTGTGTCGGCAATGGATTTCTGCATGCCATGCCACCAAAACCTGCGTGAAATAAACCATGACATTTTATCCCTTCTCGTGTGTGAGTTGAGAGCAGAGCGGTGAGTGGCTAAAAGGATCGCCTTGCGTAACTGGGTTGGTACCCACAGTGTTCACTTTGAAGGCGTCTTTTCCCACTTACCGCCTGCCCCCTTATACCACAGGAGGTTATCATGCCAGGTCATCGTTTTCTTATGGGCTCTTATTTCTCTCGTCTCAGGGTTTGCTATCGGGTCAATAGCGTGAGCAATGAAGGGGCCCCATTCCTTAGAGCTCTTCGCCAACTGACCAAACACCTCGGGGCTCGCCACCGTCATATCCATGTCATCCAGCTGGAGAGCACTGGTGACTAGGCTTATAGGCCCCTCTGTTCGGTGTGTTCGCTCGGCAGCCGCGATAATCGCCGACCTTTCAGGGTGAACATGCTGGGGTACCCAGAACGACTGCGTCCTATCCGCGAAAAATGCGTTAAAGGAGTGTTCATGTTCATGGGTCTGACCCGGCTTTATATCTCCCTCGCTGAGGATGTCCGACTGGGTGTCGATCTCCTCCAGCAGGTCTTGCCAGTCCTCAGCTTCGTGTTGCGCGCAGCACAGGCGACGTATGTATTGCAGCTGGTCCAACAGCTCAGCTTGAGAATCGGGCCTATATCCCGGTGTCCAGCTTTGCGCGTTGGTGGCCATGTATGCCATCCCCGCCGGCAACGTGTCTTTGAAATCTGCTGTATGCTCCGTGGCCGTCCAGTCATCATCGGCTGTCCATCCCACTAGGCAGGCCGTGGGAGTTTCTAATGCAAAGCGGTCTAATCCGTCGCCTACAGAGCCTTTCACCCGAGGCATCCGTGATAGGCTATCTGGGACCGTATTTTCTTTACCTTTAATGTACTCGATGGTGAAATCATACAAGGCCAGCTTCGACTGCCATCGGGCCAGTCGTCCCGTATGTTCTCTGTCCATGAGCCATCTAAGGTTGGCGTGATCTGTTTGAATCAATATGTTCGGAGCACCCCACAAGTATTCCCTCAGCCGACTGAACGCCCAAACTATCGCCAACGCTTCGCGTTGTCTGGTGCAGTAGTTGACTTGTTCGGGCGTCAACTTCTTGCTGACGAACATGATCGGTCTCAACTGTTTGTGGTCAGAATCGTATTGTTGTAAGACGGCCCCGACCGCGTATTTCGACGCGTCGGTTGCTACAACAAAACGCTTCTCAAAGTCGGGGAGAACCAGGACCGATCCGCCCTCTGTGAGGGGGTCTCGTGTCAACGCCTCCTTCAGCTTTGTGTATACCTCCGCCGCCTTTGGCGGCCATTCGCCATCCGGGTCGCCGTGAAGGCAGAAGTCACGTAATGGTTTAACAAAGTCCTGGAAGTTCGGAATAAATTCCGAATACACCTGTGCCATACAGAGGAAGGAATGCAGCGCTGTGCGTGTGTTTGGGCGTGGAAGGGAACGGATAGCGTCCCGCTTCTCCGGCTTCAACACTATTACCCCATCCTTGACTCTGTACCCTAGATAATCGATGTGGTCCTTAGCGAACGAACACTTCTCTAGGTTCAACCTGAGGCCGAAGGCTTCAAGGCGTCTCAAGATGTCCGACACGTGAGCCAGGTGCTCCGCTTCTGTCTTTGAATAAATCACGATATCATCGATGTAACAAAAGCTATACTGGTTAGTATGTCCGTAAGTTTCGGTGAACTTCGAATCACCGTACTTCGGGTCGGACAGAGCCTGATTCATGCAATCCTGAAAGATAGCCGGGGCAGTTTTCAATCCCATCGGGAGGACTATCCACTGGTACAGTCTCCCGCCGACGGCGAAGGCCGTCAGTGCCCGACTTTCCACATCCAAAGGGATGTTCCAGAATCCATTCTTCAAGTCTAGCTTTGTAAAGAACTTCGCATCCCGGAGTCGGTTGAAGCCATCCCGCATACGGGGGATTGGTGCCTCAACGCTCTTGATGATCTTATTGAGCCTCGTATAATTGATGCAAAATCGTTGCTTGCCATCCGGCTGTGGCGCAACACCCACGACGGTTCTATTAGCCGTTTAGCCAACATATCTTGAATCATTTCCTCGCAGATCTGCTCCTCCTTGTAACTGAGGCGCGATCCGCGGAGACGAGGCATCGTCTGTCCCACTTGTCGCTCTATCTTAGCAGCAGTGTGCGTCACGCCGCCGGCTACAAGGGGTCCAAAAAGTGTCTTATTCTTCAGAAACTGAGCCTTGAGATCCCGAACAAAGTCAGGTGATCCTGACTGTCGCGCCACGACTTCGTCGATGATCTCTTCGACCGGTTTCTGGTCTCTCGGGTCATCCGGGTACTCTAAGATGGAGTCCGGATCCTCAACCTCATCCTTCGCGTCCCTGCCTGGGTATCGCGTGGTGGACTGGTTGTCCCATGTTGCAAATTCCTGAAGTTCTACTAACATTTCGGCGTATTGTTTCGCTGCCGACTTGTGAAAGAACCCTGGAAAGATCTGAAAGGCAATCTCCCGCATGTCATCCACCTTTCGGGTCAGTAGTTTGGTTCTGTATGCCAGACCATCCTGCCTTGATCCTAATCGGAATGCCATGAGTGGTTTAGCCTGTCGACTAGGTATCGGTATTGGGTCATCGACCACCCTATCCAATACATCCCTCCACCACATCATGGTGGGGTGTATCGGGAGTATAATGGTGATGTCTTCGCCCCGATCCAACCTGTCAGCCAGGAGTTTCG
>WBZZ01003940.1:165000-177500 GCA_019918135.1 Paulinella micropora
AACCTACTTACGCCATCGATAAAAAAAATTTAATTTTAACACTTGCTGAATTAGCGTCTGGTGATGTTGCGCAATCTTAATAAGAAAACAGTGAGTTGGCAGAGATATCGAGGAACGGGGTCAATCCAGGCGCCGCTTCACAGCTCCATCGCCAAGATGAAGGCAATTCACGTGTGATGTGAGCTTGTATAATAATTTTTCTATTCATCAATCAGATCAATATCGCTGGTCACCTGCGCGCGCAAGCCAAGCGTTGTGCTCAGCAGGCTAGTCGTCGTAGATATCGTCCATGTCCTCGTCATCCTGGCCAACAACGTATATGTTATGTATTATATATATATATATATGAAACCCCCTTTATATTTACACTTTTGTATATTAAATGCATATACATGCACATACACAAAAACAACCGCAACAAGCAGCAGTAGCAACAAAAACAACGTACATCATCGAAGGTCCGCGAGGCAGCGGTGGAGGCAGCGGGTGCAGCGGCGGCGGCGGGCGCGGCGGCGCCAGAAGAAGCCGGCGCACCTCCGCCTGGATATAAATTTTAATATAGATATAGACATCTAGATGGGTATATAGATGTAGATGTAGATGTAGATATAGATAACAGACATAGGTATAGATATAGAAATAGACATACCAGAGATGGCGCTGTGGTCCACCGCCTTGGCGTTCTGGTCCATACCCAGCTTCCGCTCCATGTCCTGTGCGGTGGTGATGGATGGATTGTGTGTGCGGTGGTGATGGATGGATTGTGTGTGTGAGTGACTTGAATGTGTATGTGTCCGTTCTGGTCCATACACAGCTTCCGCTCCATGTGCGGTGATGGATGGATGGAGTGTGCATGTGAGTATGAGAGAGAGAGAGAGAGAGAGAGAGAGAGAGAGAGAGAGTTGCGAGTAGACCGTCTTGTATTTGAGGTAGCGGTTGAGATCGGCCTGTGAGACCGAAGGCTTGGTCGAGGCGACCGCGTCCAGGAGCATTTGCTTGGTGATGAAGGGGACTGCATCGGGCAGCGCCTCGTCTTCGTCGGAATCGTACTCCTCACCCTTCTCCTCCGCCGCCTGCAGTGAATGAGAGAGAGAGAGAGGGGGGAGGGGGGGTTCTGATATCCAGAGCTTATACAGTATTAAAAATTGCAATGATTGGGAATTGCATGCAGACAGTGCAGCACTGTGTTATGCCAATAATTCTCTCTCTCTCTCTCTCTCTCCACCGATCTATCTACCTACCTACCTACCTATCTATCTATCCTCGACGTATTACAACCTTGCGTTTGGCTTGTTTGGCCTCCCAGATCTTGCGCTCAGCATCGATAGCGCCTCGAATGGCAGCCTTGGCAGCCGCCCCGCACACGCCTGTAGATAGATAGACAGATATAGATGTATAGAAGCTATCTGTGTTGAGGAAATCACCGGAAATGTCTGCGCCGGAGAAACCATCGGTTTGGTCAGCGAAGTACTCGAAGTCCACAGCGGGATCCTAGCGAAATATATATATATATATATAGACGTACATGCATACATGTATGTATGCATACATGAATAATGTTGATTACATTAAGGAGAGAGTTAGAGAGATGATTGAGGGAGAGACAAGACCACAGGGCTCTTCCGGAGGTCGGCCTTGAAGATAGAGACGCGGGACTCGAAGTCAGGCAAGCCTATGTAGATAAGAGCGTCCAGACGACCCTAGGCAATCCATCGAAAGGCAAGAGATCATATGTATTCAAGTATGTATGTATATAGCGTGTATATACATGTATTTTGTGTGAGCGTGTGTGTATGTACATCGGTTGAGGTCAGCCAAGAGAACCAACCACCCACCCCCAGTCCATTCATTCATCTCTCTCTCTCTCTCACCGGACGCAGCAGGGCAGGGTCGATGATATCTGGTCGGTTGGTAGCGCCAATGAAGAACACCTATCAGCATGTTGGATTAGAACATCATCAGAGTCTTCTTCTCGTCTTCACACATGAAAAAATATGCACAAGATCATACATAACAAGGTTACATACATACAATCTCTCTCTCTCTCTCTCGCCCTTGCTCACACTCACACACGCGCGCAGGGATGACCATCTTCTGCACGCCTACGCCGTCCATCTCAGTCAGCAACTGGTTCATGACACGGTCACCCGCGCCGCCCGCATCCCCCAACGAGGAACCTACAGCAAACGACAGACCGAGCAATGTGAACGAAATAAATTTGTATGTACGGTAATATGATTACAAAGGAACATGATTGTGCGCCTGTCATACAAGTCCAAGTGTACAGATCCCCCCCCTCTCTCCCTCTATCTATCTATCCCTCTATCCATCCATCCATCTATCTATCTATCTATCTATCTATCTATCTATCTATCTATCTATCTACCTATCTACCTATCTATCTACCTACCTATCTATCTATCTATCTATCTATCTATCTATCTATCTATCTATCTATCTATCTATCTATCCGGGGGGATGCAGAGGGCCAGCTGCGCAGTGCTCCGGCCTAAAACCAACCCCCCTATAATGACGATTTTGTGTCCGCCGTTAATCGCGCGCAGCGCAAGGGCTAAACAGGCAACCAACTCCTGACCAGGGCCGTGATGCAAAGGGTTGCTGAAGTCGGGGTTGTAGAAGGTAACTCACAACGAGCGTGAACTCCTGAAACCTCGGCTTGCTCGTGGCATCATCTCCTCAGGGCACGCCCCTGAGGGAGTGTTCTAGTGTTGTTCTGTATAGTTCAAAAGGGCTCGGCTACCTTTCGGCTTGAACTGGGCACAGACACCAACCACAGCGAGACAGTGGTTGGTGTGCAGCTTGGCAGGTGCTGAAAGCTCTTGTCCGGGGGTAGTATTGGAGGCCATGGCTTTTCAAGCTACGCCACGCCCATAGATTAACATTAAACATATCTATCTATCTATCTATCTATCTATCTATCTATCTATCTATCCATCCATCCATCTATCTATCTATCTATCTATCTATCTATCTTTCTATCTATCTATCTTTCTATCTTTCTTTCTATCTATCTATCTATCTATCTATCTATCTATCTATCTATCTATCTATCTATATCCATCTATCTATCTATCTCTATCCATCTATCTATCCATCGATCCATCTACCTATCTATCGTACGTAAAACACACAGAGCGAGAGCGCGCGCGCGCGCCCAGAGAGAGAGAGAGAGAGAGAGAGAGAGAGAGAGAGAGAGAGGGTGTGTGTATGTGTGCGTGTGTGAGTGAGTGAGAGAGAGAGAGAGAGAGAGAGATAGAGAGAGAGAGAGAGGCAGGGACGACCGCGGGACTTAGCGATGGAGTCCAACTCATCGAAGAAGAGAATGCAGGGGGCAGCCGCGCGGGCCTGTGTGTGTGTGTGTGTGAGAGAGAGAGAGAGAGAGAGAGGAAGAGAGAGAGAGAGAGAGAGAGAGAGAGAGATAGATAGATAGATAGATAGATAGATAGTAGATAGATAGATGGCAAACCTTATCGAAGACGTCACGCACGTTCGATTCGGACTCTCCAAACCACATGGTGAGCAGCTCTGGACCCTTGATCGAAATGAAGTTGGCCTTCACACACATACAAATATCACATGCAAATGGAGAGAGAGAGAGAGAGAAACTTGTATGCATGTATGTTACCGAGCTCTCTGTGGCCACCGCCTTGGCCAGCAAAGTCTTACCGCAACCGGGGGGACCTACCCATCATTACACACCAAACATAAATACAAACATACACACATACAAATTCTTACACACAAACACACACACACAAAAAGATTGCACAATCCTTCATCCAGACATGTACAAGGTCTTCATCCGGAGTCTAGTACTACTACTTCTACTACTACTGCTGCTTGCTGCTTACTGCTAACTACTAACTACTACTAATTACTAACTACTAACTACTACTACTGATACTACTACTACTACTACAACACAACAAATAAATTATTAATAATGAGGACCAAAGAAGAGAACACCGCGGGAGGGCTTCTGGCCATACTTAAGAAAGATCTCTGGGTGCTCGAACGGCCATTGAACCAGTTCGATGAGCTATACACGCATTCGTACAAAAATTATGTAAATAAAGAAATAGTTTTTGTTGTTGTTGTTGTTGTTATTGTTGTGTGTGTGTGTGTGTTGGAGAGAGAGAGAGAGAGAGAGAGAGAGAGAGAGAGAGAGAGAGAGAGAGAGAGAGAGAGAGAGAGAGAGAGAGAGACAAACCTGTCTTTTGACGTGGTCCAAACCACCGATATCCTCCCACTTGATGTTAGGCACCTCAACCTATTATTCATGTATATGTAGAAATATATGTAAATCTCCCACTGTATGTCCGACTGGGCGACAAAGCTGGATTACTGAGATAGATAATGTATTTATGTATGTAGGTAGGTAGAGGTAGGGTTGGAGGCTAACCTGAGTGGATCGGAGGATGTTGGGGTTTACCGACTTCATCGCCTCCAGAAAATGCGACTACAGAGGACGTACGTGTACGTGTGTGTGGGTGGGTGGTTGGGTGCGTGTTTATACAAAAAATGAATCTTCAAAATAGATATGCAGATCAACGTGCCCTCTGCCTCACAATAACGAATGTTGAATAATGAATTAATGAATAATGAATGATGAATGATGACCTGCCTCACGGCCATGCCGGCCAACACCTCTGCATCGATCACCTACTCGCACACACTAACATAAATCACAACAACAACCCCCCTCCCCCCAAAATTAAAAAAAAAAAGGGGGGGGGGGGGGGGAGATGAGAAGGGGGGTTGTTGAGCATGTTCTTGCCTCGTCCTCGATGTCGATGATGTCCATTTGTTCACGGATACATGAAAGCGCGGCCTCAGTACAGAGCTGTGCGATATCCGCCCCCACGAAACCTACAAAGTAGGTAGTGTTTGTATTGCTCAAAGAAAGAGAGAGAGAGAGAGAGGGAGAGAGAGACACAGAGAGAGAGAGAGAGACACACACACACACACACACACAGAGATACCATGTATCTGTTGGCTGATCATTTCCAGGTCCACATCTTCAGCCAGCTTCATGTTCCTCGTGTGGATGTGCATCACCTCCAGCCGGCCCTGCCCAGGACAAAAAGGCGGCAGTGCGGCAACGGACGCGGCAAAAAAAAAAAAAAAAAAAAAAAAAAAAAAAAAAAAAAAAAAAAAAAAGAAAAAAAAAAAAAGGCGGCACTGAGGCGAAATCAATGAAGGAGAAAATATGGCAAAGGATTCAAGGCCACCTCTTCATCAGGCACGCCGAGTTCGATTTCGCGATCGAAACGGCCGAAACGACGCAGCGCAGGGTCCTACAGGACGTTCAGTGATATTGTGATAGTAGATAATAACCACGGCACCCCACCACTACGAGAGAGAGAGAGAGAGAGAGAGAGAGAGAGAGAGAGAGAGAGAGAGAGAGAGAGAGAGAGAGAGAGAGAGAGAGAGAGAGAGAGAAAGGCGACCAGCACGTTGGGTCGGTTGGTGGCACCAATCACCACGATCTGGCCACGGCCCTTGCAGCCGTCCATCAATGTGAGCAACATGGATACGATACGCCGCTCCAGCTCACCTGCAGTGTAGTTGGTTGTTGTTTGTTTGTTGTTGTTCCCATGCGGCCCGAGCTCAGTCTCTGCTTGCTCTCTCTCTCTCTCTCTCTCACCGTTGGTCTTCTCACGCGACGGGGCGATAGAGTCGATTTCATCGATGAAGATGATAGCAGGTGAGTTCTTCTCTGCCTCCTCGAAGGCCAGACGTAGGTTCGACTCAGAGTCACCAGCCATCTTTGACATGATCTCAGGACCTGCAACACAGAACACACACACACACACACACACACACACTATGCAAGCGCACTCACCCACCAACAGCTTTCCCATTTTCGACGTGGTCCGAGGATATCTCTCTCTCTCTCTCTCTATATATATATATATATATATATATAATCGATCTATTTATCTATCTATCTATCTATCTATCTATCTATCTATCCATCCATCCATCCATCCATCGATCCATCTATCTATCTATCTATCTATCTATCTATCTATCTATCTATCTATCTATCTATCTATCTAGATTATCTATCTAGATTATCTATCTGTCTGCCCATGAGCTGTGCCGGGCGAAAAAAAGACCCTGCTCTCACTGGAGGTCGAGAGGGCGTGAAATCCGAAGTGCTGTTGCAAAAAGATAGAGTCGCACATTCAGGGGAATACGAATGGCACTGTTAGGGTCGTTTTGCGCAGGAGCAACACCTGTTATGCCTCTCTCTCTCTTTCTCTCTCTCTCCCATGTCCTCTGGTTGTGCTTACTACTACTACTACTACTACTACTACTACTGCTACTACTACACCTACACAAGACTACTACATGCTGGACCGTTGATGAGGAAGAAGAAAGCGCCGGTCTCGTTGGCGACGGCGCGGGCGATCAGCGTCTTACCAGTACCGGGCGGGCCGTGCAGCAGCACACCCTTGGGCGGCTTGACTCCTGCAGACCAGCAAACACACAGATATTGTATTTCTGTTGCAACATGTGCCCCCCCCCCCCCCCCCACCCCCCGGCCGGGATTAAACACAATGATGAGAATAATAATAATGATACTACTACTACTACTACTAACAACAACAACAATAAATAATAATAATAATAATAATAATAATAATAATAATACTGTATCTGAGGCGTACTGATGCAGCTAATGGCATATCCTCAACGGACATAAGCCTCCAAGACCCTTGTTCGAGGTCCTCCACCCCCCCGTGTCAGTCTCTCGCCTGATGATCGGGGCCACCGATGGAGCTCCTGAGGGCAAGACTGCACTAAGCCGAGGTTATTCCGCAGTCCCAGCAACCTCTTGCAAGACGTCACCGAATGTGCAAGTGCATACACCAAGCGCGGTTGCTAGAGCTGCCTCGAAACCCCACCCATAACAATCTGGTGTCTGCTGGGTCCTGGGCTATCAACCAGCATATGCGGAGTTTAAGATCTTTTACGCGCGCAACGACCCTCCTCCCCAGCATCTACCACCAAAGGGTTATGAGTTGGCGTCACAGTTTAACGCCTTGAGGCCATTGGGCTGAATAATAATAATAATAATAATAATAATAATAATAATAATAATAATAATAATAGTGCTTCTCTGTCAATGGCTGATGCATTTCTGCACATGCGCCTCCATCGTCTCACCCGTGAGGGGAGTACGAAGAATTGACGATAAGCTCTAATGACACCCCCGCAAGGGCAGTTCCAACACTTCCAGACGGGCCGGTATGTTCAATGAAAATACTGGTCCAGAGAAATAGACCGGTATGTTCAATGAAAATACTGGTGGCACCGACGGGAATCGAACTGGCGACAGGGCCCAGATGGTAGAACTTGACCACTGGGCTATCACGGTGTCCATAATAATAATAATAATAATAATAATAATAATAATAATAATAATAATAATAATAATAATAATAATAGTGCTTCTCTGTCAATGGCTGATGCATTTCTGCACATGCGCCTCCATCGTCTCACCCGTGAGGGGAGTACGAAGAATTGACGATAAGCTCTAATGAC
The DNA here is from genome assembly GCA_019918135.1 of Paulinella micropora. Classification (NCBI taxonomy): domain Eukaryota; phylum Cercozoa; class Imbricatea; order Euglyphida; family Paulinellidae; genus Paulinella; species Paulinella micropora. Next base: position 172,576 of record WBZZ01003940.1, read on the forward strand.
ACCCCCGCAAGGGCAGCTCCAACACTTCCAGACGGGCCGGTATGTTCAATGAAAATACTGGTCCAGAAATAGACCGGTATGTTCAATGAAAATACTGGTGGCACCGACGGGAATCGAACTGGCGACAGGGCCCACATGGTAGAACTTGACCACTGGGCTATCACGGTGTCCATAATAATAATAATAATAATAATAATAATAATAATAATAATAATAATAATAATAATAATAATAATAGTGCTTCTCTGTCAATGGCTGATGCATTTCTGCACATGCGCCTCCATCGTCTCACCCGTGAGGGGAGTACGAAAAATTGACGATAAGCTCTAATGACACCCCCGCACGGGCAGTTCCAACACTTCCAGACGGGCCGGTATGTTCAATGAAAATACTGGTGGCACCGACGGGAATCGAACTGGCGACAGGGCCCAGATGGTAGAACTTGACAACTGGGCTATCACGGTGTCCAATAATAATAATAATAATAATAATAATAATAATAATAATAATAAAGTCTAGCCTAATTACCTAGAGTTTTGAAGAGCGTTGGATGTCTCAGCGGCAACTCAATCATCTGCATCGCACACACATATACATACATACATGCATCCATATCATACATACATAAATGCATGCATATCATACATACATATATACATACATACATACATGCATGCATGCATGAAGTATATATGAATGTATTTATGAATGTATGTATGCATGTATTGTACGTATGTATGTATGTATAGTCATGTTACCTCACGGATCATGGCTAGCTGTTTACGTACTCCTCCAATATCCTCATAACCCACCTCGTTCAGCCTACACAACGCAGTCAAGACATGAGACAGGTGAAGATGTGCCAAGTTTCCGGAATTTCATTGCAACCTACCCGCAGAATTTCGGTGTATGAATACTTGGGTATGCATAATATATGTATGTGTACAACCCGGGGAGGGTGTGTGTGTGTGTGTGTGTGTGTGTGGACACAATTTTATAATAATATGTGATTAGTGTGGGGGAGGACTTCTCTTCGTCGTCTCGTTTGACAGGGTCGCCCTCGCAGTGGATCTTTGTGGTGGGCTGAACAATGACACAACCTGCCACGCACCAGTCATCAAAAGAATTGAAATGACGTAGTAATAGTAGTAGTAATAGTAGTAGTAGTAGTGGTGGTGGTGGTAGTAGTAGTAGAAGTAGTGGTAGTAGTAGTAGTAGTAGTGGTAGTAGTAGTACTCCTTCTCCTTCTTCTTCTTCTACTTCTTCTTCTTCCACTTCTACTACTACTACTACTACTACAAGAAGAAGAAGAAGAAGAAGAAGAAGAAGAAGAAGAAGAAGAAGAAGAAGAAGAAGAAGGGAGGAGGAGGAGAAGAACAAGGAGGAGGAGGAGGAGGAGAAGAAGAAGAAGAAGAAAAGAAGAAGGAAGAAGAAGAAGAAGAAGAAGGAGCAAACACAGAATGAGTAAAGGACGTGGAAAAGCTTCTCTTCTTTTCTGCTGTTGCCCCCCCCCCCCTCTCTGTTGTTGTTTGCTATGTATGTATGTATGTATGTACGTTTGTACGTTTGTTTTGCTCGCATTTGTGTTTTTTTTCCCCTTCGCTCGCAAGCGACCGGTCTCGGGCGGGTCCACTTCCATCACTTTGAACTCCACGGGGCGAAACCCTTCGCGCACAATGAAGGTATCGCCCTTCTTTACCGGGCGGTACGTCTCGACAAAGTAGGGCTTCAAGTAAGTCTCGAACAAGTTGCCGGTGATGCCCTAAAGGACGTGTGTGTGTGTGTGTGATGCATGTATGTACGTTGTGTATGTTATGTATGTATGTATGTATATGTTTGTGTACATAAAGGGAGATAGAGGGGAGGGAACAGAGGGAGTAGGGAGGTAGGTAGGTAGGGAGGAAGGAAGGAAGGAAGGAAGGAATGATGTAATGTAATGTCATATAGTGTAATGTAATGCAATTTAATCCGATGTAATTTAACGTAATGTAATGTATGTATGCTGGGTATCGTATTTGTTGTGTATATACCTATGTATGTTGTATGTATGCGTGATGCTATGTTAGGTAGAAAGAAGGGATACATATGTACGTAAATGTGTATGTATGTATGTATGTATGTGTGTGTATGTATGCAACGTATTTGTGGATTTATGATTACGGGATGTATGCATACGTATGTATTTAAGATGTCATGCATAATATGTATGCTTGTGGATATAGTGTGAGTGTGCTTGTTTCTTGTTTTTGTGGATTTGAATGGGCGATAGAAGGCTCTCGGACTGGAAAAACATGAAACGAGCATGGCGTGCTTCCCCTGAAACACAGCTCGCTCAGGGAATGAACAGCCCTTGCAACTCTTTGCTAGTGTTTGCTCAGATGTTTGTGTGCTACAGCTACTGTTTGTCATTGGACGTTGTGTCTCCTTCCATCATAAGCTTATTGCTTTCTTGTTCGCGCTTGTGTAGGTCATAAGCTTATTGCTCGCTTTCTTGTTTGCGCTTGTGTAGGGGTCCATGTAAACACAATCCATGCTTCATGTTGGTTTGTGACCTCAATACTATCGTCGAATGGCAAGACATGGATCGCATTACCATAGGGCACCTCTCCAGTATTGTGCAGGGATACCACATCACCCTGAGCATTACATGCAAACATGGGGATGATGATGACTCAGTCTGGAGGCCGGAAAGCTGACCAATTTGACGCGCAGGTTCTTTCGAACCACTGAGTTCATCCTGATCTTGGAGTCATCTGTTTCCTGATAATTTGAAGCAGTATTCGTTTGCAGTTAAAGACGACTACGGTGAGAACCTCGTCAGCAATAGAAACACAGACTGTTTCGTGTTTGCGCTTCCCTCTGATGAGCGCCGTGTCACCACGAAACAAGTTCAATTCTGGAATGGAGATACATACAGGTCAAGGTATCGTTGATTTTGAAAGACAGGATTTGGTTCACACCTTCCATCTTGGCGAGCGACAACATAACAACAGAGTTATCTCCATCTCCATGAGCTTCGTCCACGATGAGCCTGCGAAAGGAGGAGTCGTATTGATTTGGGTTGGGCAATACAACGGACAAAAAACCAACGTTCTCTTTCCTACGAGACCTGTTTGAGGCACGCTTCTTCTCGCGCACAGGAGCTGCAGCCTTGGCTTCGGAGGCAGGGGCAGTTTCGTTAGTGGTATCGGCACTCGCGTCAACATCCATCTCTTCCTTATCCTTCTTTTCCTTCTTTCCCTTCTTCACTTTCTTCCCTTTCTTTTTTGATGGAGAATCCGCCATTCTGCTGAAGCAAGGAAGATCTGAGCAGAATAAACGGCTCGTTTGGAATCATTTAACCACAACAACAATATGTTTCTGACTGTGCAGAGAGCTGGAAAGCAAAAGTTATGGTGGTCTGCTTGAATCTCGATGTACGACATTTTTTGGACACATCATTTTGCCGCGCTCTTTTGCCAAAGGATCCAAATGGGCCACACTGAAGATCTGAGTTCCACGTTCAGGCCGAAAAAATCGGCGTTTGGAAATGCGAGAAGCCGCCTTTTGCGTGTTTGGTTCCTGTTCCCAAAAACTCCTAGAAGCTGCTCCAGTTTGTTGCAGTTTCAACCATCCTGTCCCTTAGTTAACATCGCATCATAATTCTTCGTAGTTTGTCCTCTCCTTATTTCGATCGCATGGTCAAAGAGTAGGTGTTAGATGGTGTATTTCTTTACATTACTTGTGTTCTACGTTCTTTGGGTAGGGATTCCTCGCCATGATTTCCTCGAAGAAAGAGTCAAAGAAGAAAACGGTCACTCTGTATTTCTCGAGAGATCGATTTCAATTTCTGTTGCTTGCGTCTTTGAAATCAAGCGTTAAGGAACCAACCAGTGAGTTGCAATCTGTGTTCGTATATAGCATGTGACATGGGAATCCATGGATGACGAGAACGATTCTACCCGTCTTCATATCGCAGAACCACCCCCACTACTCTACACTGTATGGCCAGGAAGGGTAAGCCGTCTGTCAAATAATGTTGTGTGAACATCACTAACATCTCTGTTTCTCTTCCTCTTTCTCTCTCTCTCTCTCTCTTCTTCTTCGCTTTTATTGAGAGAACAATTTTACAATCGGGCACTCTCAGGGAACGTCCACGTGAAAAGTATAGCTAGTAAGTTATACCTTTATCTAAGGTGGAAACCTAGTTATTCAGTTGATCGTATTAAAGGAAAATATTAAATTTGTATTTAGCGGCTCGGTATTATGTATATCTAGTATTAATATTATTAATATTAATATTTATGTTTAGATATATTCAGTAGTGATAATATTATAATATGATATGAATATATATGTTATTGTAAAAGTGTAGTAGTTTATGTCTCTCTCTCTCTCTCCTCCTCCTCCTCTTCTTCTTCTTCTTCTTCTTCTTCTTCTTCTTCTTCTTCTTCTTCTTCTTCTTCTTCTTCTTCTTCTTCTTCTTCTTCTTCTTCTTCTTCTTCTTCTTCTTCTTCTTCGCTTTTATTGAGAGAACAATTTACAATTTGACTCAGGGAATCTAACGTCGACGTGAAAAGTATAGCTACCTTTATCAGTACTTTTATCTAAGGTGGAAACCTAGTTATTCAATCGAGCATCAAGGAAAAATATTAAATTGATATTTAGCGGCTCGGTGTTATATTAATATTATTATTAATAATATTAATATGTTTAGATATATTTCGTGATGATATTATTATATTATGTCATGGATATGTATGTTATTGTAAGGTGTAGTCATTTATGTCTGGCGGCCCCCCCCCCCCCCCCCCTCTTTTTTTTTTCATGAGAAAAAGTGAAAGAGAGGGGGGGGGGGGGGGGAGTTGGGACTGGGTGGTTGACCAGATACGTCGACTGATTCAGAGAGTTTTCCTTCAGGTGGCAGACAGGGGAGCAAGCCTGGT
>WBZZ01003940.1:185000-220000 GCA_019918135.1 Paulinella micropora
TATTATTATTATTATTATTATTATTATTATTATTATTATTATGGACACCGTGATAGCCCAGTGGTCAAGTTCTACCATCTGGGCCCTGTCGCCAGTTCGATTCCCGTCGGTGCCACCAGTATTTTCATTGAACATACCGATCCGTCTGGACCAGTATTTTCATTGAACATACCGGCCCGTCTGGAAGTGTTGGAACTGCCCTTGCGGGGGTGTCATTAGAGCTTATCGTCAATTCTTCGTACTCCCCTCACGGGTGAGACGATGGAGGCGCATGTGCAGAAATGCATCAGCCATTGACAGAGAAGCACTATTATTATTATTATTATTATTATTATTATTATTATTATTATTATTGGACACCGTGATAGCCCAGTGGTCAAGTTCTACCATCTGGGCCCTGTCGCCAGTTCGATTCCCGTCGGTGCCACCAGTATTTTCATTGAACATACCGATCCATCTGGACCAGTATTTTCATTGAACATACCGGCCCGTCTGGAAGTGTTGGAACTGCCCTTGCGGGGGTGTCATTAGAGCTTATCGTCAATTCTTCGTACTCCCCTCACGGGTGAGACGATGGAGGCGCATGTGCAGAAATGCATCAGCCATTGACAGAGAAGCACTATTATTATTATTATTATTATTATTATTCAGCCCAATGGCCTCAAGGCGTTAAACTGTGACGCCAACTCATAACCCTTTGGTGGTAGATGCTGGGGAGGAGGGTCGTTGCGCGCGTAAAAGATCTTAAACTCCGCATATGCTGGTTGATAGCCCAGGACCCAGCAGACACCAGATTGTTATGGGTGGGGTTTCGAGGCAGCTCTAGCAACCGCGCTTGGTGTATGCACTTGCACATTCGGTGACGTCTTGCAAGAGGTTGCTGGGACTGCGGAATAACCTCGGCTTAGTGCAGTCTTGCCCTCAGGAGCTCCATCGGTAGCCCCGATCATCAGGCGAGAGACTGACACGGGGGGGTGGAGGACCTCGAACAAGGGTATTGGAGGCTTATGTCCGTTGAGGATATGCCATGAGCTGCATCAGTACGCCTCAGATATAGTATTATTATTATTATTATTATTATTATTATTATTATTATTATTATTATTATTATCATTATTGAGCTCCATCGGTGGCCCCTATAATCAGTCGACAGACTGACTAGGTGGGGATGGAGCACCTCGAACAAGGGCATGGAGGCTCATGTCCGGAAACGGATCGTGCCATCAGCTGCATCAGTATGCCTTAGAGGAAGTATATCTTTCTTCTCGGAGTGTTGACTGTGATGTATTGAGGGTAACACCTGATGATAAAAACTTAGTCACGCTTGTTTATCAGAGCTCCAGCCCAATGGCCTTACGGCGTTAAACTGTGATGCCAACTCAAAACCATTTGGTGGATGATGCTGGGGAGGAGGGTCGTTGGGCGCCTGTCGAAGATCTTAAACTCCGCTATGCCGGTTGATAGCCCGTGGACCCAGCGGATACCAAATTGTTATGGGTGGGGTTTTGAGGTAGTTCTAGCAACCATGCTTGGTGTACGCACTTGCACATGCGGCAACGTTTTGCAAGAGGTTGTTGGGACTGCGGAATAACCTCGGCTTAGTGTAGTCTTGCCCTCAGGAGCTCCATCGGTGGCCCCTATAATCAGTCGAGAGACTGACTAGGTGGAGATGGAGCACCTCGAACAAGGGCATAGAGGCTCGTGTCCGGAAACGGATCGTGCCATCAGCTGCATCAGTATGCATTAGAGGAAGTATATCTTTCTTCTCGGAGTGTTGACTGTGATATATTTGAGGGTAACACCTGATGATAAAAACTTATTCACGCTTGTTTATCAGAGCTCCAGCCCAATGGCCTTACGGCGTTAAACTGTGATGCCAACTCAAAACCATTTGGTGGATGATGCTGGGGAGGAGGGTCGTTGGGCGCCTGTCGAAGATCTTAAACTCCGCTATGCCGGTTGGGTTTTGAGGTAGTTCTAGCAACCATGCTTGGTGTACGCACTTGCACATGCGGCAACGTTTTGCAAGAGGTTGTTGGGACTGCGGAATAACCTCGGCTTAGTGTAGTCTTGCCCTCAGGAGCTCCATCGGTGGCCCCTATAATCAGTCGAGAGACTGACTAGGTGGGGATGGAGCACCTCGAACAAGGGCATGGAGGCTCATGTCCGGAAACGGATCGTGCCATCAGCTGCATCAGTATGCCTTAGAGGAAGTATTATTATTATTATTATTATTATTATTATTATGGACACCGTGATAGCCCAGTGGTCAAGTTCTACCATCTGGGCCCTGTCGCCAGTTCGATTCCCGTCGGTGCCACCAGTATTTTCATTGAACATACCGATCCATCTGGACCAGTATTTTCATTGAACATACCGGCCCGTCTGGAAGTGTTGGAACTGCCCTTGCGGGGGTGTCATTAGAGCTTATCGTCAATTCTTCGTACTCCCCTCACGGGTGAGACGATGGAGGCGCATGTGCAGAAATGCATCAGCCATTGACAGAGAAGCACTATTATTATTATTATTATTATTGTTATTATCATTATTATAATTACAATTACTATTTTTATTTTCATGAATGTTGTTGTTATTTTCTGCAGGGTGTGTTCGCAACTGCATATTGCTTTTCTGCACTCCCCCCTTGGAAAGGTTTTATGTATTGAATGCTTGTATGTCAAGCATCTTGCTTCTCCCCGTTGTGTATGCATGTGTGTGTGTGTGTCTGAGTATATATGTGAGTGTGTGTGTGTTGTGTGTGTGTGTGTGTGAGAGAGAGAGAGAGAGAGAGAGAGAGAGAGAAATGCATGTGCGTGTGTGCGCCAACCTGTGTTCATCCACGCGTGTATGTTGTGTGTGTGTGTGTATGTGACGTTCCTGGTTGTTTGTGCGAATGTATGTGTGACTGTGAGTGTGTATGTCTGCTTCGTCTGAGAACCTTGTTTCCCACCTTCCTCTCTCTCTCTCTCTCTCTCTCTCTCGCGCGCGCGCGCGCGCTTTGTCACTGACATACGTGGTAATATGGTCTCTGTGCGTATGTATTTTTACTTATTTTCTTAGGCACCTCAATCCCAAGGGTGCCGATCAACCGTTAGTGGTAATACATATACATGTGCATTTATATACATGTATATACATATATACACGGGAGTTGGTAGGTAGGCAGGTAGGTAAGTAGTACTTTGAGTACGTAGGTGGATAGCTAAGTAGATAGGTAGGTAGCGTGAAAGTGGGGGTGGCACGTAGGAAGGTATCTAAGAAGGTAGGTAGGTAGGTAGGTGGGCAGTAAATAGGAGGTAATGGCCGCTAGGCAGCCATCCAGGTAGATAGTAGACAGATAGGTAGGTGGCTGGGTAGCTAGGTAAGTAGTTGGCAAGAAGGTAGGTAATGGTAAGCAGGTAAGCGAGTAGGTAAGCAAGTAGGTTTGTAGGTATGTAGGCACGTAGATAAGTAGCGGTGGTAGGTTGGCAGCTAAGAAGGTAGGTAGCGAGGAAGGTACACCTGATTCGGTAAGTGGTTACGTGGGTATCCGGGAGGAGGCAGATAAGGACGCAGGATAGGGGGTTGGTGCTAAGGTAGGTACGTGTGCCGCATGCACATGTGTTACAGGTTCCCCAGTCGCTGCCGATCCACTTTGTCAGCGGTCGCCCTTCTTCTCTTTTTCTTCCTCTTGCCGCATGTGTGATGTTTTGTCCGACATGACTCAGCTCATGCTAATGTGTGATGTGTTTGTCCTGCTGCGGAAGAGCGGCTCGGATCCTGCCGCATATCTGGTGTATATCTGGTGTGTTTTGTGTGTTCTCAGCCAGAGAAATGACTCAGATCATGGAGGAGCGTGCCAAATCCAAACGCGCTCCGCCGGGCGATGCATCCGGCCGATCCCCGTCGGCCAGAAGTGCTTCCCAGGCCACTCCTTCCAGCAGCCCCTCTCTGCAGGGTGCTAGTGCCCCGGCGGCACCCGCTGCCACCAGTTACCAACCTTTACCGGCCAACCCATCCCCGCAATGTGCCCCCGACGCCGCCCCGCGTGACCAAGACTTCATGTTCGACGCCTCAGTGTCGCAGCAATCCCGTCCCAGTCGGTCGCTGTCGCAACAGGCGTCAGTTCAGGTGCAACCCGCCACCCCAAACACTGCCCGGGTCACGCCCGCGCCGCTCACGCCGACCGGAGCTTCCGGGGCTTCCAAGGAGACCCCACTGGTATCTTCCCCCACCCCCAAGTCCGCCAGCAAGGCCGCGATCAAACCCAATGACTCCGACTCGACTATTGTGATTCACCAGAGTGTAGAGACACGGGCAGCCAAGGAGACTCCTAGTTGACATTGTGTTGTACAAGTGGTCTGGACGCACCCAACGCAAATGCAGTCGACCATCGCACTGCATCAGCGAGGTTGCCATACAGCGACTCCACTGACTCAATCATGGTGCAGCACTAGGGATGTGGAGCCCACGAACTCGGCGATTGAGCAACACGGCGGACGCAAAGCGACTGCACACCATGCGTAGCACCCCGCGCCTCGTGCGTGCTTGCGCGCTTGTGATTGTGCTCAGATTCCCTCGAGCGGTGGCTTGACGTATCATCACATCAGAATGTTAGAATGTTGCAGCTGTCGCTTACTAGTAGTGACTCGTGCCAGGTATCAGATTTTAATAAAAGCAGTTGCTTTTGTCGGTTATATGTTAGACTACTGTTATTAATAAAGTAATCTATGATGGCAACTACACTCTCAACATACAATAACAACTTTAATGAGAAAAGACGCCAACAGACGCGCCACGTAACTTGACTGGCCGGATCATAAGCAATAGCTCTAACGACACCGTTACTCCGATACGGCCGGTCCATAACTATTAATTAATTATTATTAGTTCCAACACTCCCCCTGGAACAAAGTAAATTAATATAAGTTACTGCCGTTCCTAATTAAGTTACGTCTCCTATTACTATTTTGTGAAACATTAGAAAACACAAACTCAAAACATATTATCTCACCCTCACTCTCTCCGAGAAGTATTGTTGGGGTTGGCTACCCTCCTATCCACAGCGAGTACGTATCAGCTAGAGTACGTACAAGGCACCAGACCTGTGCTATATTCGGGCCTACCCAACGAGAAGAAGATTAACGCCCTACTCTCCCTACCTCGCAAATGAATAAGAGAAATATGTGAGAATTACATCATCTACATATGGATCATGTAAGAATACAGAGTTATGATAATACTTGAACTTCAGAAGAAGTAATAACATAAATATGTGATAAATATATGAAAAATATATATGTATATATATAATATATATCCACATATGATCATAACATGAAAACTAAAGTTTGGAAGCGCTTCCCGTAAGGGGATATATAAAAGTAACAAGAATAATATAATATATATGAACAAAGACATGATATCTATAATTATCGGCCTGTCTGGTACATCCGGCTGGTCTGACGTACTTCCGTGATGTTCCACACTGTGTGACTCCCGTGTGGCACGTTCACCGACCAGCCGGACTCCATGTCGGCTTCTTATAGATTTTTATGTATATAGTGTGATTACAAAAGATTTACAACGTTTAAGCAATACAATCGATAAGGTAGTGCGTGTTTCCGAGCTTACACTAACACGGAAACACGCACGTACTTAGCAAGTTTTCGGGGCCCGACTCGAACTTCGCTGCGGCGCTTCTCATCCTCCCCCTCAACTTTGTAGAATTATGCGACTGAATGATTATTACGACTTAACAAATGGAGGGGGGAGGGAAGAGAAAGGTGGAAGTCCAGATATCTTCCATCTCGAATCACTACCGCGCGTCAAACTATTCTAGGTTGACGCTCGGCAGCTTTTCAACCGCTCTGGTAACATGGGTCCACCCGCTCAAATCACCTATATCACTCCCCTCGATATACAGTATGCGAGAAATATAATATACGAGCATTAATACAATCCGCTTCCGAGAATATAATTATAGACGATCATAGCGTGAATATTTATGCGGGAAATACCCGGTACTTACAACGCGACTTTAACACCAAACTTTGCGAGAAATTCTTTCACCAACTTCACCGAGATTTGGTCAGGCAGGTAATTGAATTTTTCGTACGTGAAATTTATTTTGGTAAATAAATCCACGATGTTTTCCTCCGTCGGTACCCGGAACAATTTGACAACTCCCTCCTTAACCAACTTTTCGAGCAGGTGGTACCTGACATCGATATGTTTGGTTCGGGACTCCCCTAAACCCCTTTCTGAGAGGATGATAGTCCCCTCATTGTCTTCGAACAAGGTGTATTAAGACCGGAGGTCTTACCCTTACGAGCTCAATCATAAAAAGGAATTTAATAATAACGTTGAACACAACTGGTTCAGTTCTAACGATCACTTCTATGTAAGAAAGGGTTGTCAGGAATGAACCCAAACAACAAGCCAGAGGGAAAAGACCGGTCAAACCGGAGTGTCCCTTTGACTGGTTCCCTGACATGATGCGTTACGTCCGTAACCTGCACAAATGCCAAAACACACCACAAACCACAACCCATAAGTGCGTTTTCCCTTATTTAGCCATAAATTCCCAGTCACGGGAAAAAAGGCCAAATTTCACGGTTTTTCCGTGACCTTTTTCCAAAACTTCAAACGGTTACTACATGTACTGTAGAAGGATCGGGTCAACGCTATTAATGTGGGAGGTTATTCCATATGGATGCTACACAACTGTGTATTCTGCATCCTAATAACCCTCTCCACGCCGGTAAACGGTTAAGTGTAAAATGTAGGTTTTAAGGTCCTATGGGGGTCCAAGCTTCCTAGCTTTTCCTCCATATTCCTTATCCTACTACAACATTAAAACCGGATATATTAATCAGAACCGGAAATGTAATAAGAATTCATCTTAAATTACATTTAATAACAAGAAAATTCTTCCAAGAGTAAATTCCCGTAAAGCCCCAATAGCGTATAAACGATGTAGTATACCGTGGGTGTTACAAATGGGGTGAAACCTCTTATGGGCAAACCGATGTCGCGGAGAGACTGTCTTAAAGCAAGCAACTCCCTTACCGCTTCATTAGCTGATACAGTCTCCGACTCAAGGTTAGATTGAGCAATTACAGTTTGAAGTTTAGAGAACCATGCTACCGGTGCCCCGTTGAAGAGAAAGATATACCCAGAACGGGACTTCCTTGTAACATTTTCTCCAGCAAAATCTGAGTCGACGTATCCCACGAGGGGGTGTTCGTCTATCAGTTTTTCGACATTGGCGATAACGGGGACATTGAAAGCATTGATTTCTGTGGCTCCACATGAGTAAAGCTCAAGTGCCTTTTCTGCGGCTGATGGTTCTTCGGCCTGTCTCCATGAATTGGGGGTTTTGGGGACAAAGAATCCTTCCGTCAACATTTTGACTAGTCTCTTATCGCCCCGTTTGGCTCTCGGGGTCAGTAACCACAGAAACATGCGTTGAACCATGGCATAAGATATCTCAGGGGATGGGACTTGTTGTTTTGCGGCTATACTCAGGGGACAGATCAAGAGAGGCCGGGTGTGGACAGCAAGGAAGATAAGCATGCCAATCAAACATCTGAGCGGGCGGTGACAAACTTTCAGGGGGGGCAGGGTTTTCTGAGGTGAATGGGGTTTTAGCGGGAATCTCCTTCATATAATCTAACTCATCTAAAATAAGAATCTCATATTTTCGTTGATGCAGTAAAATCCCTTTCTCAGATTGGACAATCTGGATGTTCTTGAATTCCGTGGCCTTCCCTAAGTTTTTACACCTGAAACCATGTTTCTTCATGCTCTCAACAAGACTTATGTGTTTGGGATTCATCAGCGGCATGCAAGCCATCATCTACGTGAAAAGAGAGGAGCTGCGTACTTATGGTGTCTTTGGCATGTTTGATAAAAGAAGCCCGGTCAAGGGAGAAAGTAATAAAAGCTTGCTTCCCGACTAACTCCTTTAGCATCAAATCATACCATGATCTCCCTGCCTCAGGATGACCATAAAGGGCCTTCCGGAGGAGCCAAACAAAACCTTCTCTCTCAAAACCCGGGGGGGGGGGGGTTTTACATAGATCTCATAAGGCATTTTGGCATGTAAGTATGCGGTGGTGAAGTCAATTAACCACAAGTCTATACCGAAGCAGGCAGCATAGGCAATGATAAGAAGGATAGTGCGATGGTGAGCGGTAGGTGAGTATGTACGTTTGGGATCATATTGCAATCCCGCTTTCAGGAGATCCCCCTTAGGGTGATTCTAGCTTTATGATATTCGTCGCTCGTTCCTTGTTGCTTAACAGTGTCTATCCATTTCAGAGGAATGATGGGGGTGCCTGACTTTCTCGCCTCGTTCTCTTTCCTCCATTCGAAAGCTTTGAGCTCCTCCTGCTGTCTGACTTCTGTCTCTCTTGCTTGTCTTCTATCTTTCGGTTTCTGTACGACGGGGAATTCCGGGATTTGCTCGGTGACCAGGCAATAATTGATTCTCTCTTCTTTCGCACAGACAGAGATATGTTTATTTCTGGTTCTCCCGTGGATTACGTTCTCCTGACAAATGTTTCCTTGCTCATGAGACCTCCATCCCGGGGGATGTTTGTCCTTTTCCGCAGCTATCCTAACTCTCTCCCCCTCGGCATGGCCGAATTCACTGGTTACAGTGGGATCGTGGCGTGCCGGTTCGATAATAGTCTGCGGTACGGGAGAAGGGGGAGCTGCTCCCCCTGAAATCTCATACTTTAAAATCTCAGAATCTATTATTTTCTCCGTCTCGCCATCATCAAACTTAACGTGGTGGGCTGGGAATCGTTATTTCTCCTGACAACCGGGGCAGTCGGGGCAAGAGTAACTCCCTTCCTCAAAGTAAACTCCCACTTATCTCCATATGTGGATTTGGCCCACTCTTCCCCGAAAGCTCGTGCCGGGATCTGAACGGTTTCCCCAGACAAAATGACTTTAAGTTTGGGTTTTCTCCCCCTCTTTCCCACTACCCTGACACCTTTCTTCCCCTGATTCATGCTCCCTACATCTCGTGAGGACGGGGTAGGAGGAATGAGATCAGGTAGATTACTGAAATCTTGACTTTTGACATCGTTTTTGTCACTATCGCTTGCGACGATCACCGAATCGTCATCACTTTCAGGTCCTTTCTGAGGTGTCATGGACGTAATGGGTGCATTCCCTGTACTTTCACTATTGCTAGTAACAACTACGGGAGGTGAGGTAGATGTACTATGTGTAGCTACTGGTACGTCAAAACTAAGGTTCTCTTTCGGTGGTGTGTTAACTGGGGACAAAACAGCAGAGGCTGTGGTCGATTTCCATCCGACCGAAAACATACCCTCCTCTGCTGTTCCTTCGAGGGCTTTGGAGGCCTCTCGCTTGCCCAGTCTCCATACATCGAACATAACATCCCAGACATTACCGTGTATTATGCGCGCGACGGGATCATAGACACGATATTAATACCCGGTATTACGTTCGTAACCTAAAAAGATAACTTTCTTTCCTCTATCGCCCTTCCCCCGCTGAGCCTTAACCTTCATCACTGCAGCACACCCCGTGGGTCGAAGGTGATGTAGGTACGGTTTTCGGCGGTGAATGACTTCGAAAGGGGATTTACCCTTAAAGGGTCCTTTGGCTATCGGGAGGAGGTTGTTAATATAAATGGCGTTCCTTTCCATCTTCGTCCAAAATTTTGAAGGGAGCTCAGCATCGCTGAGCATCGCCCTTGCAGGCCCACCGTTGGTTTGGTGAGACCTCTCTATCTTTGAGACTGCCTGTTTCTCCGCGGTTGGAGCCTCAATTAAGATGATTAACATTAACCCACTCCTGAAAGGTATCATATCGACCATATTCTTGGTTACAGGTAATAAATTTGACTTTCCGGTTTGTATGTCTTTCGAAGAAAGCAACTGCCTTAATAAAACACGGAAAGAATTCATTCTTATGACGTAAATAATAGTCGAGCTCGAAATTTGAAGCGAGACACTTGACCGTGAATTTGTATCGCTTACCGTCCCATGATATTGTATTCCACCATCCTTGTGTGTCCATTGAAATATGAACCCCGGAATGACGTTCAATAATGTGATGGTTCTTGTGGAAATGAGGTGCTTTCTTTTATCTTATTCCTTAAACAATACTCGCACTTCATAATTCTTTCTCGCCATCCTACCCCTACTATCTTCACCCCCATATAATGAGCCATTCTTTCCATAGCCTTCACCCCTCTATGTTTACACATTCGATGGAAGACGGTGGCGTGTATATGCTCACTATGTGTGGGTCGGACAACAGGATTCAAAGCTTTGACATCCGGCAACCAACATCGTGTTCTTGAGTTCGTGAAGTGTGTGAACATACATCATTTGGCATGACCATGCAACAAGCCAAACTTTGTGAACAATTCTCACCCTTTTCCGTGTTTGTTTCACAAGACAACGGGACATATGATTTATCGTCGCGACATCTCTCACACAAGCATGGGATATCATTGCAGCATACATCATTGTACATGGGAGGGGTTGTTGGTTGTGTAGGACGGCGAGGTGGAAGTCAGAATGTGACGGTAGAGGAAGATGATCCCTCTTTCTCTACTTTCACATTCCGCTTTTCGAGAGGGACTGGTTCGTATCGTTGATTTGGGTCTAGAGGGGGCATTCCTGGGGGATCAAAGACGAACAGATTGTTGGACAAGATCTGCCCCTAACTACAATCTGTTCCTCATTGATATGGATTGGGGACTTGAGCACTATCACTTGGTTGTTTTGATGGACTACTGCTAGCCCTTGTTTCAACCAAGCCGAAGTAGCGACTAAACCGTAACTCAAATGAGGGTTGTATGTCGTGTGTGAATCATACACCTGAACCGGTTCTCCATTTGCTCCAGAAAGTTACATTAAGATTTTTCTTTTGTACTCTGTCCTAATACTCCCTTTTGCAATTTTGAACTTTTGAGGGTTGTGTTTCATCCTCACGAATACGTCCTTATAGGGTGATTGGGATTCACTAGCCCCACTATCGTCTACCCACACCATCTCCGCCATACTCTTTCTGGTGTCTCCCCCTCATCTCCCTCGCTCTCATGCATCATTATGGCGCAATCTTTCTCGGATGGGGGGTTTGAGGCGGGGTTGGACGATGTGTTAGGTCTTGATGGAGGGATATCCCGTACGTTCTCCCCCTCTATCCCTATCCTTTGCCAGTATTGCGGTATTCCAGCAGTCGAGCTCTGAGATGAGGAAATGCCGCAACGAGCCCTCTTGCAAAAGGGTTGTTCCATTTGTGGGCCATAGAGATAACGAAACATTCAATATCCGCGTAAAACTCAAGGTAGAAATCGTTAACTTCCCCGTCTCTTCCGGTAATAAGAGAATCTCTCACCTCTATCTCTCTAGCACCCTCTGCTAACGCACCGAACAGTCTATGTATCTCTCCAATAGATGGTATCTCTCCGTTTCACCCTGTTATCACCATCTTCCCTTCATCCCATCTCCATGCAATCGTGGGGTCTCGCCTAATCCTTTCTCTCTCTCCCCTCATACATCTCACTAGGTGCAAGGCGTGGTGAAGGTCTCTCTAAATCTCTCTCTTTCTCCTCGTACATCTCGCTAGGTGCAAGGCGTGGTGAAGGGGAATGCGTGATACGACGAACAGACAATGGGCGTGCTCTTTTGTTCTCCCCCTCTTCTCCCCCTGCTTCATCCTCAACGCTCTTACTCATCTCTTTCTTAGAGTTTGAGCGTTGTACAGATGATGCAGTGGAAGAAGAGGAAGACTTTTGAGGGGTAGCATAAGAGTTGGTTTCGTCATCGTCTTCGTCCGTCATCGCCTCCCCCTCACTTCTCTCTCTTCTTTGGTTGTTTCCCCCTCTGCAGCCTCAACGTTCTTACTCGTTTCAATAGTTGAGTCAGAACGTTGTACAGTTGAAGTAGGGAGATTATGTCCTGTGAAAGAAGACGATGAAGCGCTGGAGCTGTGAGAAGGGACATGTCTGGATGGTGACGTGTGTGAGGAAGGTGATGTGAGAGGGTCAGACTGAACAGGGGGGGATAATTCGTCTGTCCTAATCCATTGACGTGTAATCCAGTCCATAGGGGCCACTATTAACGAAGAAAGCCATGGTTTACCCCCCGCACTCAGCTGTGCCCTAATTACTGGTAATAAGTCTTCTCTATTTCGTTCACAGTTGATATGGTGGGAACAAAAATCACATCCTCTTTTTTGCATCCTCTGGGCACATTCACTACCTGATTTGGTTTCACCCCGGGCGGCTCCCAGTTTCCATGAGCAACGTGCATTATTAGAGGTAAACCCTTCAAACTGTTTCGAGCTTGAAACAATAGTCGCACTTCCCCTGAGAGGGTGTGCCCACATATTGAGCAATGGTCCATCGTCCTCACGTAAGTGAAAATAGATAGAATTCCGGGCTTTCATTAGAACCTTCCTGTATCCTCCCTTGACACGACGGAGGCCCCATCCCTCCTCCATAGGGTATATTACCCCAAGAGGTGTGGGGTCGCCCACCATGTCAAGAGAATTGACGGAGCGGTTGTCTTTCAGGAGAGGAATAAAAGGAGTATATCGAGGGACACGAGGGGGGACAGATACATCTTGTGCGTGCGTGTTGCTCTTTTCCTTCTTGTCCTCCAATTCTGAAGTGTGAGGTGGCGGTGGTTGTTGTTCAAAAGAGGAAGTGGGTGGGGTGTTGTTGAGTGAGGGACTTGTTTCTTCTTCGTCTGTTTCCTCCCTCTTCATCATATTTATGCTTAACATATGATTGATGTACCCTATTTCCCCTACTCCCTCCTCACCTCCATTCTCATCATGAGTACTAGACTCTTCGTCTGAATCATGAGCTTCGGACTCCTCTTCTTCTTCTTCAGAACTACCAGAAGAAGAGGAGTCAGAACCTCCTGCATTCAGGCTAATCGCCTTTGCTTTTGCTGTTTTCTTCTTGATGAAATCAGATGATTTCAACTTCCTTTTCTCCTTCCCTACCTCTTTCTTCTGTCGTCTCATCTTTCTCTTCCCTTTACTGCCCTCCTTATTCTTACCTGTCCGAGTCAGACTCAGCTCTCCTACTCCTTTTGCTAAGTTGACTATTCTTGCTGCCTTCTTCCTTAATATGGGGCAATTCACTGGGACATGTCCGTCTCGAGGGCACTCGGGAAGATTACAGGGGACAATCCAAATCTTGATTTGGTGATCCCCATGACAATTGTAACAACCTTGGGATAGCTTACTACCTTGGTTTCCCATAAGGTTGACTGTTATGGGGTCGTTCTTGGTACCCACACCAGATGAAGTTTTAGACGAAAGGGAACGGAAACCGCCCCCTGACGAGTAAAGTTCTTCATTTTGTTTTTGGTTCCTCTGTTTGAGCAACCTGTTCTATTACTTTTACAAAGGATTCCCAACCCGGTCGTTCCTCCGGAAGGAGGCTGGTAACCTTGTTGCGAAAACTGTCGAACTCAGTCAGGTGTTCTATCTTTTTTTATGATCATTTCGATCGTTACGAGCTCTGGATATGGACTTTCATCACTGACTCTTGATCTGCAATGTTACTGTGAAAGGGTCAACCACGATCTTACGTCTTGAATCTTTTTGGGGTAGGAAAGGTCAAGGAAGTCTTGTCTTTCTTTCCATTTAACAAGATCAAGACCTCCGTACCTCTTCCTCAGTGCCATGAAACACTCGACTCCATCCGACCCCGCTGTTCTAATTATAGACATAGCTTCCTTGTCCTTTGAACAGGACTGAATTAAGAGGGCAACGATAAATCGGTTGTGTTTCAGTCTGTCTCTTTCTTCAACTTGCTGGTAGTACTTAGTTGTAGCAAAAGATGTAATAAGGGGGTTCCGTCTAGATGCGGTAGTTAGTATAGGGACCGAACTCTCAGGCTCTTTATGCTCAGCAGTTTCTGTGGAAGGAGAAGGATCAGGCAAAGCAGAGCTAGTTCTAGCTCCTTGTTCCTTGTTGACAGGTAAGGCAGAACTGGAGGAAGAGCTGGTAGGTTCTTTCTTTACGGCAGCTGTAAGTTTCTTACTCTCTGCCCTATCTTGACTCTCATCCTCGCTATCTCCGGAAGGTGAAAGGGGTGGTTCAGTAGGTAGGTTGAAAGAAACTGTCAGATGTGCCTGTGTAAACAGAGGGTGTCGTTTGTGGGGGGGTAGCTCCCCTATTGCTAAGGGATCATAGATCGCCAGGACAGCGAGGAGCCCATATTCCCAAATTATCCCAATCTGGGTCTCTGCTGTTAAATGGCGGTGGGTCCACTTTAAACCCTCTGTTCATCGACATTTCAAACATGGGGTTTGCCATGTTGGACCAAAGTGCGGAAGGTAGGAGCTAAACTCAGCTACCAATAAATTCCTACGATTAAGTAGAAATGGAGGAATAGTTGTTAGGGATGAAATGAGTTGGTGTGTTTATGCTATGCTGTCTAGCCAATAGACACGTTTGCGGTGGGTGCCTTCTGCCTACCCACGAAATGATGTCGACTGCCTGCAGCACGTCGATCCTCGCACTTTTCTGTTGAAGGCCTAATGCCTCTCGTTTCAGACTAAGTGCAATTGATTAAAGCTGTTGGCGCAGAGTTCGCTAATCAAGGCTCGATAACCTGTTAGATTACTGTTATTAATAAAGCAATCTATGATGGCAACTACACTCTCAACATACAATAACAACTTTAATGAGAAAAGGCGCCAACAGACGCGCCACGTAACTTGACTGGCCGGATCATAAGTAATGGCTCTAACGACACCGTTACTCCGATACGGCCGGTCCATAACTATTAATTAATTATTATTAGCTCCAACATTAAATTCACAAAGATATTATTTTAATGCAAGCCGGGGTATTTATCCATCCAATTCCAAAGCACTAAAAATAACCTAATCTTCCTCCTCTACAAAAGAGAGGAACCAGTATGGCGGAAAATGTAGGCCAAGCAACAAAAAGGAAACAGAGAGCCATTCCCCGATGTCACCCCTAACGATAATATTATCCTGCTTAAAAAAGTAGTACTGTTATATATCTCAATATTATCGTTTTCAACCGGCTCATAAGTATATAAATAAAAACTGATATAACTACATCTTGACGAGATATAGCTCATCTATACATCACTGTGTATAGGGTTATAAGAAAAGGTCGCATATTTACCTATCTGCGCCTACAATCCCCCCTCTCCGTCTTATACGGGAACCGTAGTTAACGACTAGTAGATTGGTAAATATCGTCGTTTAAGAGCTTAATCTCCGGGTCCGTTTTCTCATGGATGTCCGGCTCCTGTGGAGACACACCATCATTTTGAGCAAACATTATCATCCTGTGAGCCGCAGTTTTGTCCAACTGTATTTAGCTCTCTTCATCTTCCCTCAACGAAAGGAGCTAAATACAGCTCGAGTGATCGTTACTGCTCTATAGCTCTGATCATTTTTCCTGGAAGAACATAGCTATGCAAACCCGAGTGACCGTTACGGATACTTACTGTTCCGACTCTATGTCACGTTGCTCTAATCATCTTTCCTTGAAGAATAGAGCTACATAGACCCGAGTTACCATTACGGCTCTAGATAGCTATTTACATCCTTCCCAGAAGCAAACAGCCTGAGCTATGCAAACCCGAGTGACCGTTATGCCTTCTCAGTGTTCCGACTCTACAGAGCTCTAATCATCTTTCCTCGAAGAATAGAGCCAAGCAATGCAATAGAAGAAAAAGCTGGTGCAGCCCCATAATAAAGAGGCAAATAAGAAGAAAGCACCTACTATATAAACAATGGAGAGATAACCCGACAACAGAAAACAAACAGGCATACAGGACACAGAGGTACAAAGTCGAGAAAATAATACATAAAGCCAAAAAGGACGAAATAATGAAGACGCTAGAAGAAAATAAAAACAACCCAAAGAAACAACACAGAAAAATCAGAGAGTTAGTACCTAACAACAAACCACCGAGAGCATCACCAACCACAATACAGTACAACAACTATGCCGGCACACTCGGTATATAATGGCAATACTGATCGTTCCGATCTGTCGGTTAACCTTGGTCTGGAGATTACGGAGTCCCTACTTTAGGTATTCCTCAGTCTTCATATCGTTAGTAACAGTTATCTGTTTATTAAATATCCTAGTATCGTAACAATCTGGAGTCGCTAATACAATAAACGGGGTATGGAAATTTTCCTCGGTTTCTCGGAAATTTTCTGTGGAAAAGAGACATCGAGAGAAAAATGGGGGAGAGGGGAATTTTACTGATGCGCTTCCTTGGGATATATACTTTTGCTTGAGGTGGTTTGGGTCTAGGGGCATGCAAACAGGTAGGGGCAATGCATTTCTTGAGTTGCAGGACTATTCATGAGCTGTTCGTGAGTGGGGCTGGGGTTGCTGACAGACGGGCGTTTTTGGGTCTGACAGCTTGCAGCTCAAGGGGAGTGAGGAGGGGTTTCATGTGGTGTGAGTGTTGGGCGTGGGTTTCTGGATACAGGGGCATGTACAGAGGACTATGGGGGGCGGTTTTGCAGAAAGAGCATGTCGTTTTCGGTCTGTTTAGTGGTGGGACAAGGGTTGCTGCGACGCATTGCTGTGAGTCAGGGACACTCCCTCGACAGAGTAGCAGTTCTTCCCAGCCGGAAGACTTACTAGACTACGGGCAATGGTACTCGCCGGATTAAAAGGTGTCTTGCGCAGAGGGTGGACAATGCCATGAAGCTATTGACCACACTCTTTAAGCAATAATTAGTCAATACAGGCGTCCCAGTATTTACTACTCCGTTATTATATTCCAAGTGTTCTCAGTTCACTTTTGCAGTTTGGTTACCTTTTAAGACTGAATACAAACAGTGCTGCTTGAGCACAAGAACTACGATCCTATCCGTTCCATCTATTGCTATCCGTTCTATAATTGGTTGGTCTACAAAGGTCCCGACGGTGACTAACTCTAGTCTAGATAAATCAAGAAGGTCTAGAAAGGATGAGTTGTAGATTGTGCAACTGTAAATTGCACATCCTTCCTGTACTCGTAAAGAAATATGGTATTATATTGGCAAATGGCAAGGAGGGCCGGCAGAGAATAGGTTTACGTGAATTTGCCCCAAAGGACAAATCCAGTAACGGAAATTCTCGGTTACGGTATATCTCCGACGCTCCCCCTCAAAGAACGTAAACTTATCTGCCTTGACTGCTTAGTAATAAAATAATTTATTATTATGTCCGCACCAAGGACCTTATGATCATAAATGAATTAGTATCACTCACGTTGGCGGTGAAAAGCCAGACCCAAAGAAGGTCATTTACTTACCCTCACTCTCTCTGAGATGTAGAGTCAGAAGTGGCTACCCCACTTACCGCGGCATGCACATATCAGTTAGATTATATGCAAGGCTGGCGTCCCACGGTAAAGTAAGGCCTCTCTGACGAGAAGACCATTATCAACTACGCTCTCCTAACCTCTCAAAATGAAAAAGGTAAAAGTTGCGCCCATCCCGGCTGAAACTTGAAGTATGATCATGCATCGGAAAAATTACACAACATATAATCAAAATATAATAAGTCAGTAAGTCGACTTAGTAGATATTGATCCGGTAATGCGATTTACGGTGAAATTTAATGATTTAGGTATCCCTGATGATTATATGATAAGTATGACGTCCATATTTATAAAGTGCAGACATAGACATCACATCATGACATATAAAATGTGCGATTAAATATTATAATAAAAAGTTATAAAGGCAAAAGTATAGAATATATGAAACATAGCAGATAAACATGCCAAATTAATGTAGTAGCTGTAGATCAACGAGTTCTAACAGAATACACATTAAATTAAGCAAGTTTAATAAGAGTCACTTAGCAAAAATAATTTTGTCAGCATTTCCCCGGCAAGCGGTACCTTTCAGAAAAAAGCATGTGAAAAGCTATATTCTTGAAGCCCCCGTAGCGTGGAATGCTGCAATATATCGCTGCTAAGTGATAACAAACTATCAGCTATGGATCCGCACTCTGGATTCGCCTCCGGGTCCGCTTGCCATGAACTTTGTCTTGTCCCCCGGGCCCGTTTCTCGCTCGACTACCTATATTGCCTATCAACGAGGAAAAAGGGGTAGCACACGGCAGAAACACGCCAAAAGCACAAATATTCGTGGTGGCAAGTTCTATCAAGCTACAAGAGTGCTTTTGGATACAAAATCTCTAAGAGCCAGAGGCTACTTAGCGACTTGGTGTCCAGAAGCACTAAGTCGAGCGATGACGCAGCCCACTTCCGATTCAGCTGCTCCAAGTGCGAAACACAACCTACAAAGCTGGGGTATGTAACAAATAGCAAGGTTAACCCTCGTAGTATGTAAAACAAAGCCGACATTGAGCGTTGTGACTCATTTCCGGCCCCCGGTCCAATGACTTTGTCATTTCTGGCTTGTACCCCCTACTAAGGCTATGTCTATCCTATTCGTCCGTGAGCGCTATCTTTCTAAGCGCTTCCAAATCCAATTTAGGGCAGAATACGTCCAACAACGTGTCTGCTTGTTCCTTGGGCAAATACTTAGTCAAAACATCCCCTAAATGTCCTTTAGTACCAACCTTCCTAAACTTAGCTATGCCTTCCTGTTCTAGCTCGTGTAGGTAGTGTTCTTCAAAAGGCAAGTGTTTCGTGCGTGGTCCGGCTAACCCGCGTTGCGCGGCTAGTATGGTCTGGGCGTTATCCTCATGAACGTCGAAAGGTTTGGGCTCCGGAATGCCTAATTCACTTCGCATGTTGCGAATGGCCATAGCTTCCCTTAGTCGTCACAGCCTCACACTTCCTAACGTATTTGTAATTATGATAATACCGTTTTATACATTAGTCGTTATTCAGTGGCACAGGTGGCACTTAACTATTTACCAATACAACATGTCAGTTACCATTTTAATCAGTACGGATGGATGGTCAGTTAAGACGCAGTATAGGTAGAACAGTTACAGTCATTCAGTCCATATTATAATTAGTCACAGTCATTAGTTGTGCTTCCAACCATAATCATTGTAAGTGACGTGGCATAGTTCTAGAGTAAAACGGAAAGTGATTGTATTCTCAGTAAAGTTCAGTTCCAGTAACAAGGAAGTAGTCGTGGGATTATTTTAGTGTCAATTACTGACATCCGGAACTCAATCTGCCGGAATTCCTCAGAAGGAATAGTCCGTCAATTGTGTATAATCAGACTTGCTTTTAGTCGTGTGTATTTCGGATTTACGTCCGGAGCACTCCTCTCAGTTCGGATTACGGTTTTATTCATTAGCGAATATATTCAGTCATCGTCTTTCACGGTTATGCAGCCTTGATTGCTAACGACCTCATGAGCAAGACACAGACCCCCAAACTACTCAACCTTGGAAGCGTACCCACGCTCAAACCTAATGAACGACTTTACCAGGAATGGAAATTTCAGTTCCAATCCTTCGCCTACGGAGATAGCGCAGAATTGGGAGACATGGTAGCCTCTGTGTTTGAGGAACCGGACAATGCCATAGCCAGATTCCCCTACGACCCCACCAAAATCCCTATAGCAGAAGACTGGTCAGAGTCTTCAGATGACGAGCAAGAAACACAACCCCCGAAAGAGAGCGAAAAGGACAAGCCTAAACAGCAAGGCAAAACCGCCGGTGCTCAGAAAGGTAGTACCTCAGCACTCTCGAAAACAGAAGACGAACTGGAAGAAGAGAGAAAGGCCAGACGAGCACAGACAACCAAGAGAGCCCATTCCAGAAAAAAGAAGACAAACAAACAATATGCACAACGAATGCGTAGATTGGGACTTTACGTCTCTGTAGCTTTCAAAGCACCAGTCCTAGTGACGATGTGCATGAGAGTGGAAGATAGAAGCCCCATTGGCATGTTAGTCTTAGTGGAAAAAAGGTATGGAGGCAAATCACTTCTTGATATGATCATAAGATGGCAAAAGTATATTGTCGCTACCCCTAAGGGAGACATTGCCTACTGGATAGACGAAAACCGTCTTACGGAACTCCAAATACAGAGAGACTATGGTGGTAAATCCCTAACGAATTTTTCCGCACAGCTCTTGTATAAACTCTCCTACCACCCGGCTTTTGGAGGGCAAGATGCCCTAATGATACAGTTCGAAAACAAGGGGATTACTGCTCACTCTGAAGCAGAAGACATGCTCAGAAAGATCTGGATTAAGCATAAACTGAAACAGAGAACTCAGAAAAAGCTACTTGGAGCAGGCGAAACCCCTGACAAAACTAACGGACACGCAAGACCACAGAAAGATCATTCGTGTCTGAACAGTCAGACAGCGAAACAAGACGTTGCTTCAACTGCAACGGGACAGGTCATCTAGCATTTGAGTGCAAGCACACCTGCACTAAGAATAGCTGCAAGAAAGGCAAAGGTAAACACCCCCGTAAGGATTGCCCTCTTGACGAGAAACGTAGGCACGGACAGGAACAAACCCTCTAAGAAATCCCCAAGATCCACTGTCGCTGTCGCAGAGCAAGCCTCTGACGAACAGGACGAGGAGCAAGGAGAAGAAAAGCAGGAAAAGGAAGAACGGGATGACACAGGACACGAGGAAGATTCTCCCTCTGTGTTCGTTGTCATGGGTGGAGGGTCGTAGCACCCGGAGTGCGTAGGCCATATCGCATCGACACGGAAACGATGTTGAGAGGTATGGACCTACACTTGAACCAAGACCCAGATCGGGAAAGAGAGGAGCATCAGAAACCGGTGCGCTACGCGTATGACCCACTGACGCGTAGAGTACACCGGATCTACCCACCTTACCCAGATATCACGGATGCGGAGCGCAGGCTGCGGTTACAATGCCCGGCGCTCGCACACACAACCAACGAACGAACGTTCCCGTTCACACCGTCTAAGGAGCCGTACCGAATACGATTGGTGGGCAACCAGGTTAATTGGGTCCCAGACCCGCGCTTGTTTGAGGCGAACCCTCGCAAGGTTAACCTGCCGCCACCAAAGCCTCCATTCGACGAACGGGGCTTCTCGGGCTACCTTGAAAAAGCGAGGCGCGAACCCACCGAACAGGACAACGTCCTGAGGGTGCAGTGTGAAGGGTCAAAGAAACGCGGGAGAGGATGGGGTCCGAGATGCACGCGGAGATTGCACCTCACGGAAAGAGCGTATGCGTCACCAGAGCGATACGGGCCTCACCGATGTCCAGATCACGCATACAACAATGACATCGAACTGATATCTTGCGCACAATTACCGCCGTGTTTCGGATGGGATGTCCCACACACATGGGGGTCTCGCGACAACCCGTTACCGGGGATCGCTCGGTACAAGTCGATGGACGAGAATCGAGTGAAATTTACCAAAACCTTGGTCGAGCAAGCCAAATCACTACTACTACTACTACTACTACTACTACTACTACTACTACTACTACTACTGCTACTACTGCTACTACTACTGGTTCTGGAACCGGGAACAGTACTTCCCTTTCCAGGTTCCCGTTCTCACGCGCTTGCCTCTCAGACCCGTGGTTTCCATCCCCCACCTTCACTGCTGCTGGTGAAGCATAAGCCGCTTCCCTGCTATGAATGTCATCTTCTCCATCCGCATCTTGGCTTGACTGTCTCTTCTTGTGTTCACCTTCTTGTTTTTCCTTTCCTTCTCTCTCAGAACGTTAAATTGCCAAGTTTTCCTGTTTGTGACATATTCACTCAAAGCTTGCCACTGCGCTCTGTCCATACGTCCTGGCTCAGACCCAATCGTCATGCGGATGATTTTGCTTATCACAGTGCAGTTCTTGTCCCATTGCATCGACACCGGCCAGGGGTTTGTAACATTCCTGGCTCGATCTATGCTGCGACTCACCAAATACTGGGGTTTTTTAATCCCCATCCACATACAAGGGCGCCAGTGTTTTATACAAACCATGAGGAGCTTGCTTGTGTTTCCTGATCGCTATCTGTGCAGCGCGAATTCCGTCCGGGTGCCACACGTGTATCTCACCACTCGAAAAATCCGAGGCCGCCTTCGTGATTGTTCCTACGTACACCGACTTTTTGACCTCAACCGCCATCAGCACTCGCGTGTCCATCATGCCCGTGTCAATACATGTACTTTATTTCAATCTGTTTGGATCTTGATCAGGAATTATCGGGATTTAATCGTCCATGTAATCGTTCTCGTTCTTCTTACAACAACTACACTCGCGTAATTTCTCTGACTTCGCGATGGAATCTTGTTTGCTAGTGTACAACTTTACAGCATTGTCCTTAAACAAAGTTTTTGTTGCAACCACGTTGACTTGTAGTCGGAGTTCGTTCTCGAATAAGTATTTGCGAGTTTCTTCTGGTGTAATTAGCGATTTCTTGATAAGGAATTGAAGGAAGTTTTCCATTCTTGCATCAGAACCCAAAACAATCAAAGCCAGATGAGAATTTGCGTTTCTTTTTTGGGTTGTGCGCTCGATCACAGTCAGCCAATGCGAAGGAACAAAAGAAATTCCCGCTCTCAAACTTGACGTTTCAGCAAGAACTAGAGTCAAGGACGTCTCACATGACGTTTTGCATGTTATGCAATATTTGCGGTTGCACGGTCGCCAACGTTGTCGCGGCGGCTGCAAGCACGATCGACGCTGGTGGCGCTTGCACACAGATATATATATATATATATATATATATATATATATATATAGACACATAAATAGACAGACAGATACGTAGATAGATAGATATATAGATAGATGGATAGATGGATAGATAGATAGATAGACAGATAGATAGATAGATAGATAGATAGATAGATAGATAGATAGATAGTTAGATAGATAGGTAGATAGATAGATAGATAGATAGATAGATAGATAGATGGCCGTGTCCTGTTGTGGGGGCCCAGTGTGCACGCCTACGACCTCGGTCCGCCAGAGAGATTTTGATAAGGAGCCCAATGAAGACTAAAAACTCCTGAAAGGTGAGGGCCTGCCGCAGACGGGGTTCTCGCTCCTTCTCCAGCTCCTCGTTAGTCAGGTGAACGATGGTGTGAACTGCTTCGTGCGGCAAGAAGTGAAGAAAGTGCCTATGAACGAAAGAGGGGAAAGAAATTGACAGGGGGGTGCAAGAAAAAACCTGAAATTGTATTGTAATGGGACATACGAAAAAGAGAGAAAACAAGTTAGCAAAAGCAGACAAGAAGTGTGACTTTGTAACTAAAATTCTCTGAAACGACAACAAATTCACAAAAAAAAAAAAAAATCATTCAAAAAGTCATGGTGAATGTGAGGTTGACTGGATTTTTTTTGTGGAAGTGAGAGCGCAGAGGGGAGAAGGGTGAAAGAGCTTACATGCAGGGTCCTGCATCGTGTGCCAAGCTGGTCTTGGCCTTATGTAAAGGACGACCAGCTCCCCATTCCACCACATGTGGACCCACGTTCCACTTCATATCATTAGCCAATAGTTTGGCCGTCTCCCCATCTACTTCTTCTTGTGAATATGGACACGGATTGTACGAGGGAAGGTTTTCTTCTTCACCTCCCTCTTCCTGTGCACTGTCTTCGTCTTGCTGGGGAACAGCATCTTTCACTTCTGGTTGAGGGTTTGGGGGTTCCTCCTCCTCTTCATCTGAAACCTCACCTGTGACCTCTTCTCCCGCAGCATTGACGAAATGCATGTCTGACCCGGCATGGTCAGGCTGGGGTCGCAAAAGCTTGGAAAGGAAGAAATAGTCCTGCTTGTCAAAGTGGAGGGTAGCAAGTGCTTTTTTGTGCTTGGTTTCTTTTTCCTTCAAAACCCCCAAAGCACTAATGTCCTTGTAGAGAGGATCGCCAAATTTTTGGCGTGCCCAAGCCTTTCCCAGCTTCTGTACAGCCACTGATATGGGGTCACCCACCTCCATGTTTTTGCCAAAAAATCCCTTTGTGGCACGTTCACGTGGAAAAAGTGCAGAATGAGGGGTCACCCGTCTATCAAAAAAAAAAAAAAAGTTACACTCAAAGATTTTTCCTGAAATTTTCAGCGTTGCGTCCCCCTCCAAAGTTGGATGTGTTGTTTGGATCATATGTGTCTGAGTGTTGGTCTGCTAGGGAGGGTAAAAGGGAGGAGCTTGGGGTGGAGGATGGGGGCGAGGAGGTGATTGACCTCACTGAGGTTCCATCAGCTTCTGTCCCACCCTCTCCCCCAAGTGACGTTGATGTTGCGCGGCGCGGCCGTCCGCGCAGTGTGGACGTCCTGGCTAGAGAGAGGGGTTCGGGAGCGCAGCGTAGTGTCTCCGAGTTCTTCTCTTCAGCTAACACCCTCGCATCTAGCTCTTCATGCACTTCACAGCCCCCATCTGCCCCTGCTGTTGCTGTTGCTGCTATGTCTGTTTGGTGTTCTGACAATGCGTTGGGATCGGCTGACCCCGGTGACCCAATGGAGGCACATGTCCAGGATCTGGATCTGATGCTATAGTCTGAGGAAGCCTATTATTATTATTATTATTATTATTATTATTATTATTATTATTATTATTATTATTATTATTATTATACTGGAAGGGTGCACAAGATGACACTCCATGGGAAGAGGAGGTGGTTGGGCCTCTCCCCACGAAGGTGACCGCTTGGGGAGGGCGGTCACCGGGATATGCACAACTCTCAACTGGGCATTTACTCGGTAGGGGTTCGGCCAGGCAGGTTGTGGGGTTGTCTGTTGGATTGTTGGTTGGTCGTTTTTCTTGGCTGTTGGTTTGGGTCTGGTTTCCTGGTTAGCCCATTTTCGCCGAATTTCCTGCCGAGTAAATGCCTGGGGGCTTCCAGTTCCGGTTTGGTGATCTTGTTGAGGTGAGCATTCGGAGGAAACAGTACCGAGATGGGTTGAAGATAGGATTCACATTGAGCCGAGATGGGGCCGAGTTGACCTGTTCCAACTCGGCTCCATTTCGGCTTCATGTTAACCCTATCTTCATCCTATCTGGGTTTTGTCTCCTCCCTATCTTCGCTTCTTCGGGGTTGCCTAACTGGAATACATGATGACGCTCGTTGGAGAGGGGCTTCAGTCGGTCCCAATGCCTTGCCAGTGCCTTGCTGCGTTGCCGTGCCTTGCCCCATGCATTCACACCCTCCACCGTTGCATTTCTAACTGAGCAGCTTCGGCTGGGATTACTATACTTGTCTGTAAGACCCTATAGGTACCGCTAGGTTGGCGCCTTCTATACCCACGTGGGGGAAGTAGTTTCAGCGGCACGCCGTCCGATCTGGCTCCACTCGGGGACACCCGTACCTCATGATGTGTATTGTTAGGAGCAGCTGAAAGTCCATAAGGCATGAGAGTAGAGGCATTGGCGATGCAATGGAGAGTGTGTGTAGTGCGTGAGGCAGGTTCTGGCGACGCTGGGGGTGCTGGCGGGCGCCGAAGGGCACGAAGCGACGCGGCAGCGTCCAGTGACACCGGCGGAAATGCGTGTAGTGTGTGTTGCAGATACCGCCGATGCTATTTGCATGGGCGATAGATGGATAGATGGATAGATGGATAGATAGATAGATAGATATGTTTAATCTATGGGCGTGGCTTAGCTTGAAAAGCCATGGCCTCCTATACTACCCCCGGACAAGAACTTTCAGCACCGGCCAAGCTGCACACCAACCACTGTCTCGCTGTGGTTGGTGTCTGTGCCCAGTTCAAGCCGAAAGGTAGCCGAGCCCTTTTGAACTATACGGGACAACACTAGAACACTCCCCAGGAGCGCGTGCCCTAAGGAGATGATGCCATGAGCAAGTCGAAGTTTCAGGAGTTCACGCTCGTTGTGAGTTACCTTTCTACAACCCCGACTTCATCAACCCTTTGCATCACGCCCCGACTTCATCAGCCATGGTCAGGAGTTGGTTGCCTGTTTAGCCCTTGCGCTGCGAGCGATTAACGGCGGACACAAAATCGTCACTGTAGGAGATAGTTAGATCTGGGCTGAGTTGCCAGTTTGCGTAAATTGCAGTTACGAAAAATAACGTATTCGTTGATCACGATAAAATTCGAAATTAACAATATTGCCGTTGTTTATTCCATCTTAATCATGAATTTATCCAAAAGATAATCCATCTGTTCTTTAGAAAGGTGCTTACTTAAAACATCACCGATTTGCTCATCCGTTTAATTGTAATATGAATATTTTTTAAAGTAAAAAGTAATTAAAATTTTTTTTATTGTAACTTTTTGAGAGAGGCAAAGAGAGAGAGAGAGAGAGAGAGAGAGAGAGAGAGGCGGGGTATGAGGGGTATGAGAGGTGGGGTATGAGAAGTGGGGTATGAGAGGTGGGGTATGAGAGGTGGGGTATGAGAGGTGGGGTATGAGAGGGTACTTACCTTCCGAAGATTTACGATTCCGAGAGTTTCAAGTTCATGCAAATAGTGTTGCACAAACAATCTTAGCAGCACAGCGAGGTTTAGCGGGACCGCGAACTAAGCATCTTCTCGTCGCTCGCCGCTGCTTTTCCTCGTACGCGGGTCGCTGCTCTTGTAGCAGGCGCACCTGCTGCGACTGTGGCGCTGCGACACAGTCGCTGTCGCGCTTTTTTGTCTGGCCGCTCTGCAAGGACAGGTTTCCTTGCCCGCTTGCCTCGCGCCGGGTAGTAGTCTGCATCTCCTTTTTTTTCTAAGCAAATTCTCGAACCAAAACAAAAAGGGCCTGGCACACGCGCGAGTTGCCCCGGGCGAGCGTCGGCGGGCGGGAAGCTCAGGGGTGCTGCCCCCCCCCCCCCCCCTCCCTTCCTCCCTCTCTTCCTTTCTTCGTCACCCCGCGCCGGCCCCCCCCCCTTTCCCGTCCCTCTCTCTCTCCCTTCCTCTTCATTTTCCTCCCACCCCCCACACCCCCCCACGGTCACTGGCAGCCGCTCCCCGCACTCTCTAGCCCCTTGTTTCGAACGACAGTCTGTCATTCCGCGTTCAATGCAGAAGTTGTCCAATTGTACAAAACAAGAAACGCAGGGCTCTAGTTGGGGAGGGGGGCGCGGCGGGGATGTTAGCTGAAGTTAAATGGACCTATTGGAAACCGCTGTACGAGGATGAAAGATTTGTCGCACTAGAAGCGCTGCCATGCTTACCGAAAAAGCTTTTCTTGCAGCCGGGGCATTCCTTCGACGCATGCCCCGCTTGGTTGTATGGAATTTTGAAAAGCCGGAAGCACGGCAGATTTATCAATAAGGTCCTGCTGGCGGATGGAAAGGCGCTGAACAAAAAAAGTATGCGCTACGACTTTACGCAGGGTGCGGTCAGATTAGAACTGAGCTCACAGCAGGAGCTGCGCAAACGGTACACGTCAACTGCGGAAAGGAGTCACGCAGTTGAGTCAAAGGCATTGTCCCCGCAGGCCTCTCTGCCCGGCGGCGAGTGTGAGACAGACGACGAATTTTTGGCTGGCGCGAGCCCGTTGTCCCCACAGGCATCTCTGACCGCCAGCGACAGTGAGACAGACGACGAATTTTCGGCTGGCGCAGAGCTCTTGCCCCCACGGACCTCTCAGGCCGAAAGCAAAAATGGGACGGACAACGAGCCCCTCTCAGGCTTTCGGGTCCTGTTGCTACTCGACGAGGACCTCGGTGGTCCTACTTTGCGGGAGCTCTGCCTCTGGCGGAACTCTGGCGCAGATTTTCCGCCGAGGAGCGCAAGCTCTGGTTAGAGGCAGTGGAGGAGGGCGACCCGCGCGTATTCTACGAGCCCGAGTTTTGGCGCGGTGACCAGGCAGTAGCTGCGGACTGTGGTACCTACACACACAGGACCTGCTGAGCGCCCCTTGGTGCTTGTCTCCGGCACGTTTTCGGAAGCTGCCCGCGGACCTTAAGCTTAACTTGTACAATTTGCTGGGCGAGGAAAAACGCCGAGCAATCCTGGTGCATTTTTGGCTGTGCAATACTTTGTCGGTGCGCAATAATTCGTGCTTTGAAGTCAACCGAGATAAAGGCAAGTGGCTGCCAGAATGCCGTCGCTCAATGACATTACGTTTTTCAGCCAGCTCTAGTGGAAACAGGTCAAATGCTAGTCATAGACTTGGTTTCCCTTCGTCCTCTTCTAACGGTCTGCTTGCCCCACGCGACATCAACGGCAACATATCATCAAGCAACATCATAGCAACACCAAGAGAGAGAAAGCAAACACCTGCAACCCACCCCACCCATCATGTTAGCCTAGCTCAAGATAGTCAGACTGCTTCTTTCTTTGATGTCGCTGCGGCATGCAACCTCGAGCATAGTGAGACAGACCTAGCTGATTTGCAACAGGATGCATATGACGAGCAAGCATTTGACGAGCCCTTTTGTTTCTTTACACGTGCGTTGCGAATACCACAAAAGGAAATACACAAACGTCCGGAAGTGGTTGCAGCACGCAAGAAAGAAATTGAAGGCCTCTTCAAGGATGGATGTTTTCGTTGGGTTCCCAGAGCTAACGCCTATCATGACAACATCAAGCCAATCCATAATGGATTTGTTGATGCTGTCAAGATAGACGAAGCAACTGGAAACCATAAGTTCAAGAGTAGACTTGTACTGTTTGGCAACCTTATGAGTCCGTTTAGTCACGACTCACCTTACGATAAGTCAGCACCTGTATGTTCCCACATGGTCATGCTTACCGTCCTGTCGTTCACTGCAGCAGTTGGCTTTGATTTTGTTGTCATAGACTTCACGCAAGCATATAGTCAGGCAGACATGATTAACATTGTATATGCCATCCCACCCGACGATTTCGAGGACTTTCGAGACCCCGAAAAGCGGAGGATGACATATTGCAAGTCCTCAAAGCACTGTATGCTTCATCTCAGGCAGGTCGTAGATGGCACGATAAGGTAGCACGAAAGCTACGTACGCTAGGTTACACACAGTCAACCATAGACGCTTGCTTGTTCTTTCTGCAATGCAAAGAAAAGAACTGTCCCCCGGTTTTTACTAAGGTCCCCGGACCCATCTTCCATGCCTTCGATCCTCTTAGTAAGAACCGATGACATTCTTACTTTTTACAAACACCATTCACAGGTAGCAATTCTTTGCAAATGCTTAACGAAAGAACAGCTAGTCTTCACAGTTCACGAAAAGGCCAAAGTTTTTTGTGGGATACAATTCAAACGTACGCCCACTAGCCTTGTCGTTCACCAGCGTGCATACACTCGTAGCCTCTTGGATGATCACTGCTTCTCACAAGCCAACCCAGTGCCAACTCCGGCCACCGTCCAAGAGCCGACTGCAGCCGCTGAAGACGCATTCTTGCGTAAATGGTCACTCCCTACCCTAACAGGTGAATGTTCATGGTTAGCAACACAAACACGTCCAGACATATCGTTTGCCACTAACAATATGTCAGTTTACTCACATCATGAGCCAGGCATAGCTTATAGTTTGTGCACCCGGATCGTTCGCTACCTACAAGAAGGGGAACGCGGCTTATTCTACCCCTACAACGTGGACCTCTCCAGACTCCTGCTTGCACACTGGTCCGACGCGACGCTGGGTAGCTGCAAATTCACCAAGCGATCGCGAACCGGCGACCTACACGAACTGACCTGCCCTGTACACTGGGAGAGTAAACACCAGTCTACCGTCGCAACATCGACACAGATCTCCGAAACAATGGCTATGTCGAATACGGCGCGTACCGCTATCGCACTACAACACCTGTTGATTTCTGAGCTCCGGGCACAGATCCATCTACCAACTCCCTTGCTTGCTGACAACAGTGGAGCAATCATATCGTCATCAAATGGAGTGGGAAGCCATCGCGCACGTCATCTGGACCTGCGACACCATTACATCGTTGAAGTAGTTCGAGAAGGCCGGCGGACGCACCGCTACATTAACATTACACAGAACAGCGCGGATATCTTTACCAAAGCCCTCCCTGCGCCAGCTCATCGCACGTTTAACGACCAGATCACAGTGCTCCTCGCTTCCTACATGGCCGACGATGAAGACGCACCAGCTCGACTTTTTCGCTCAGACTCCTTGCACCCGACGCTCAGCCCGTACGTAGTCCGCGCACGAAAGCGCAAAGGCAAAAAGCCAAAGCAAGTCGCGTAATTTGCACCACGTAATGATTTAGCAAGCGTTCAAAAACGACAATTACTATATTTTTTTTACAACGTTCTTCGCCGTTCAATTTTTACTGATGACTGTAGCGACTAAGTAGCAAATTTATAGAATTTACATTTTGTATGCATAATCTACTATCCTCAGTAGAGTAAAGCTAATAGGGACAATTAATCCGATATCGCGCTAATTCGCTTCGTACATCCTAACAAGTCAGAAATTTTTTTGTTATGAATGTCATGCTCATATTTATTCTTGCACACTAATGATAATTTTTTCTTATATGATAATCTCTACTTTCCCCACACGAACATATTTACATATAACTATGTCTACATCATACTAGCCTCTGATCAGGCTAAGCCTAATCCTAATGTGTCACCCATAAACTTCTACACCCTCGCACACTTAGCAGAAGTCATGACGCAAGGTTGTCAGTGGACGTCAGACATGCAAGTAGTGTGGACAGCAGACGACCAGCCAGACGATTTCCTCACAGACGTGATGAAAGCGATAGAGGCAGTTTACGTACTTCACAAAGTAAGAAGAACTAGCCCCTACAGCGTTGAAAAAGACCACATTATCACTCATTCCACTGCACAAGAAAGAGTAGGATTGCCACAAGCACCCCCTCCTTCCAACACAACTACTGAACGCAAACTATTCCCTTCAACTTGCAATGAAGAAGAGGAAGAAATAGATGAAGTAGAGGAAGAAAAGTCAGAGGAAGAAGATGATGAGATGTACGAATTCAACAGCGACGACGAACGAAACTCAGATGAAATTAGACTTAGGGACGCACTCGCAGCTTACTCGTCAGAGGAGATAGAAGAAGAGGAAGAACAAGAAGAAGAAGAAGAAGAACAGGACGAAGAAGAAAACGAAGAGGATGACACAGCAACAGTGACTCACAAGACAGAGAAAGACGTGAGTACAGTAGCGCGAGACAGGGCAATGGTATTGATCAATGCGAGAGACAGACCAAACCCAACACACACATACCAGGATAGTGGAGCCTCACAATACATCTGTCGAGATTCTCATTTAATGATGAACATGACGAAAGTAAGACCTGTGAACTTCAAAACTGGAAATGGTGAGAGAAAGATAGAGAAGGCAGGTATGATGCAACTAGCTAGAGTAGATGGTAATACTAAACCCCATGTTATAGCAAAGGCAGCGTACTATGACCCCTCTATGCCTATCAACATGGCACCCACTGGACCCATGGATCATTTTCACCACAGAGCGGTGGTACACAAAAATGGCCAGATGTTTATCCTTAAGAAACCCATAAAGGTAGACCCCAGGGATATACTAGTCAGGTGGAGATTGACAAAATCTCTATTGTATCGATGAGACACGAAGAAGGATAAATCGCTTCGCATCAATCAGCGGTATGTTCCCTCAGGAGCACCCAAGAGCGAATCCATGTTGGGGTAATTAGGGAGGAAAGCCCCAGATCAGTCAAAGATAGTGATAGATTCAAGCTAAGCAAGAATAGAGATAGTGATAGGACCAACAACGCAATCCTGTTTGTTAAGTACACCGCTAGCTCTGACAAACGGAAGCCAATAGAAATAGATATCCTACATGCTAGTATAGGACATTTCGGCTTCGGAAAAGCTACTGCATTCGCAGATGCGGCTGGTTATAGAATAGTTGGACTTAGAGGAACTTTGGAAAGCGCTAAGGAAGAGTGCGCAACATGCGAACCATGCATGATCGGCAAAGCTAAGGTTCTTCCTAGATTTGCGGTTAATCATATTCGCAGAGCCAATAGGTCAGGAGAGATATTACACCTAGATACGCAAGGACCCTGGCGGTGTAATGTCAAGGACAGGCAAGGGATATAAATTTTCCGTGACTGATGATTATTCCAGTTACACGCTAGATTTCTATCTTGCCCATAAGAATGAGTTTATTACTTGTCTCAAGAAGGCCATCAGCTTCTTTGAAACACAAACAAGTAATAAAGTCAAGGAAATACGCTGTGATAAGGCGTTCACTGCCCCCGCAGAGGTGCGCAGGGAATACCCAGGCATAGTGTGGCAAGACGCAGCTACAGGAGATAAAAGATGACAATCCGGTAGCGGAAAGAATGAACCAAACAACAGGAGGACCCGCACGCGCTATGCGCATTCATGCTGGATTCCCACCTAATTTTTGGGACGAAATGGAACACACAGCATCCACGCTTTGGAACATCCTCCGGCAACCACTGGTTCCCGTAAGGATATATCCACATACGAACAGCTTTTCGGTAGAAAGCACCCAATGCATCAGTTAAAACCTATCAGTAGTAGAGGAGTAATGCACATAGGTAAGACAGACGGCAAGGGAGCTATGCCCGGCAAAGTAGTTACGTTAGTAGGATACGACATACATAGAGGATTGTATCGTGTATGGGATGGCAAGCGAGTAATAGCTGGCGTTCGTAATGCTAGATTTAACCCGCGCAAAATAGGACCACTGTCAGGCGTGACCGCCCAGATAGATTGAAGTGACGAATCTGAGTGGGAGAGTGAGAAAGACACAATCACCACAGATCAACCTTCATCAATCCAAGCCATTCTAGACGATGAAGATGAGGATCATCAACCACACTTCAATGAAACGACACACGAGCATACAACAACCCAACCACTTGAGAAAGCGATGAGACCAGATTCGTCAACTCACTAGCAAGGATTACAGGAAGAGCAGAAATCAGACCAGCAAGACGAGATCAGTATTGAACAAAGCTTAGCTGACGACCACGACACAAACCTTAGCACAGGACCAATACCCTCATCTGATTTCAATGCCCCAGAAGAGCCTCATACCGATCCAAACCGGTAAATTGAGAAGAAGCCCCCGCCAAAAGGACTAACTTGGGAGCAAAGCAACAGTGTTAGCTCAGCCAATATAGTCACAGGCAAGAGAGAGAGGAAGCAAACTGATTTAAGTTCTACATCCACGCATCATGTTATGCTCATGAATGATTTATTGAACGATATGGATGATTGCATTTCTCATGATCAAGCAAGCGAGTGATTATTTTATATTCATCTACCCACAGACTTAGTTGAAGAAGGAATGAAACTGAAAGACTTGCAAAAAGGAATCGATAATGAACTGAAAGCGTTAGGAGTTCAAAACCTATGAGTGGGTGACGGCCGATGAAGTTAGAAAGGCAGGAGTCAAACCCGTAGGTTTACTTTGGGTTCACAAAGTTAAGACTGACGAAGCGGGCGTAAAATTTGTTAAGTTACGACTCTTTTTACGGGAGATCAACTTGAGCCAGGCATCAGTAAAAACCCCGAACAGCTTTACGTTCCATGTGCCAACCATAGATCAGTCTTACTGTTATTCAAACTATCAGTAAGCTTAGGCAACAAAATATATGCCGTAGACTTCAAGAACGCATACCTCAATGCGCTCATGAAAGATCCGGTGTATGCTCGCGCCCCACCCGGTGTAACCGAGAAAGGACGCGAAGGGATGTTACTTAAGATCACTAAAGCTCTATACGGAGCCCCACAGGCAGGCAAAAGGTGGTACGATCTATTCGCAGAACTTTTACGAGAGTTTCAACTTGGTTTTGAGCCTCTCAAGGCAGACCCTTGCATGTTCATCCAAAAGGGAGTACACGTAAGCAAAGCCATAATAGGTGTCTTTCACGTAGACGACCTTATATTCATTGCCCCCAGCGAGAAAGCTTATAGATACTTTTGCGATAGCCTCGAGAAGCGATTCCCGATCAAAAGGTTAGGCGTAGCTAGAGAGTTCAAAGGCATGGAGATCGAACAAAAGGACGGAGAGATAATTGTGCACCAGCGCACATACGCGAAGAAGGTAGTCAAGTTTTTTGGTTACGCTGATTCTAAGCCAAGCGCTACCCCGGGTACAAAAATCGATCCTGCCCCGATGCACAGTTCAGCCAAGCTCAGACAATTTTCTATTCCCCAGATAGTCTGTAGTCTCCTATTTCTAGCAAAGATGACAAGACGGGACATCGATGAAGCTGTAAACGCCGCGAGCGTTATGCAGATAATCGACGCGGGATTTGCTTACGCGCGATTAGGCAAATGCATCCGCTACTTGAAAAATTTACGGGGTTTGCGATTCAAAACGGGCACAAGATCCGGGTTGGTTGAACAAATTTCCGTTTATCCGGATGCCGCGCACAAAGCGTGTCTCAAGACTGGTAAGTCGCGAACCGGCTACGTAATACTCGTCGGCGGCAGCCCAGTAGCTTGGTTGTCGAAGAGACAAACTAAGGTAGCTCTTTCTTCCAATGACGCCGAAATCATCGCTGCCAACGAAGCGCTCCGCGAGATGATGGCAGTCAAAAACATTCTCACCGAGATAGGCTTAGCACAGAACAATCCCGTTGATGTGTTCGAAGATAATGCACAAACAATCTTAGCAGCACAGCGAGGTTTAGCGGGACCGCGAACTAAGCATCTTCTCGTCGCTCGCCGCTGCTTTTCCTCGTACGCGGGTCGCTGCTCTTGTAGCAGGCGCACCTGCTGCGACTGTGGCGCTGCGACACAGTCGCTGTCGCGCTTTTTTGTCTGGCCGCTCTGCAAGGACAGGTTTCCTTGCCCGCTTGCCTCGCGCCGGGTAGTAGTCTGCATCTCCTTTTTTTTCTAAGCAAATTCTCGAACCAAAACAAAAAGGGCCTGGCACACGCGCGAGTTGCCCCGGGCGAGCGTCGGCGGGCGGGAAGCTCAGGGGTGCTGCCCCCCCCCCCCCCCCCCCCCCTCCCTTCCTCCCTCTCTTCCTTTCTTCGTCACCCCGCGCCGGCCCCCCCCTTTCCCGTCCCTCTCTCTCTCCCTTCCTCTTCATTTTCCTCCCACCCCCCACACCCCCCCACGGTCACTGGCAGCCGCTCCCCGCACTCTCTAGCCCCTTGTTTCGAACGACAGTCTGTCATTCCGCGTTCAATGCAGAAGTTGTCCAATTGTACAAAACAAGAAACGCAGGGCTCTAGTTGGGGAGGGGG
>WBZZ01003941.1:30000-35000 GCA_019918135.1 Paulinella micropora
AGCAGTATTGGATCAAGTCCCACCGGCTGCACTGAAAATACTTTCTGGACCCGGCCAAGCATATATCCTACAATACTTTAACAAATGCTGGAGGGAAGGAGTCATACCCACAGAATGGAAAGCCACCCAGCTTGTCCAATTATGGAAAGAGAAGGGGACGGGGGCTGATCCGAAGGACTGGAGACCTATCATGATCTCCAAAGCCATAATGAACCTATACGCTAACATCGTGGATCTCCGCCTACGCACCCTCATGTTAGATGTAGGCAGCGTC
The DNA here is from genome assembly GCA_019918135.1 of Paulinella micropora. NCBI lineage: Eukaryota > Cercozoa > Imbricatea > Euglyphida > Paulinellidae > Paulinella > Paulinella micropora. The sequence continues at coordinate 30,275 of WBZZ01003941.1, forward strand.
AGCAAAACCGCCAAAGCCAACTGCCCCCGAATCTCGGGGGCGGACGAAGCTAACCTGACGTTACGTCTCACCACGCAGCGGCGGTCACAGGAAAGACGCACACCCTGATCCTAACGGCTGTGGATGTAGAAAATGCTTTTGACTCGGTAGAACTACCTGTCATACACGATGCACTGACAGCAATTGCCGCATCACCACACGAATTCCCGGAACTCTTCGCATTCGTCCATCACCTTTACAAGGGAGCGACCATCCATACTCGAGGACCGGATGGGACCCAGGCCTCGGGAGAACCCATACATCGAGGCCGAGGCACCGCACAAGGCAGCCCGATCAGCCCGACGTTATTCTCGATCACCAACGAATACCGAAAACGCCTCCGGAACGGACCATCTTCCACATCATACTCCCCCGGATACCAATTCTACGGGGCCGGCCGCCAATTTAATTCATGGCCACGAGGCAGGACCCTCACAAACATGGAAGTCACAATCCAATCCCAACATACATTCGCGGATGACGAATGGCATGCGCATGGAGGACCAGGAACCAAGGATCAGTACATTGAAGCCGCCCGGGAGGAGTTCCACAAATCCCAAGATCAACTCCATGGCACAGGATTTCTCACAGCGACGGCTAAGAGCTTTACACTAGGAATCATGGTTCACCCATCAGGAGCCACAGAAGACTTTGACGTAGGTCTCACTGACCGGGATGGGGTGCCCATCCCCAGCCTAACCAAATATACTAAATTCCGATCACTAGGACTCTTCACATCCGGCCTCACTGACCACAAACCCCAAGTGAACGAGATCATGGCCAATCTCTTCATGGCAACCCAGGTGGCACTAGGCCCCGACGACGAGAAGCCCTACGGGACCTGGTGCCTGGCACAGCGGATTTTCCACTAGGATGGACGACACTCACGGAGGAGGAAGCCGACACAATGGATAAATACTATCGAGAATGTTTCCGGAACACCTTAAAGATGAAACAAACAGACATCCCCAACGCTTTCCTCTACGGACCACGAGGCAAATGCGGAGGCTTTGGCCTCCCACGATTCAAGGATAGGGCAAACCTGCGAATGGCCACGGTTTTCCTGTGGGGAATAACGTTGCACGACCGGGCTACCCAGATCGCAGTACACTCCCATCTGCGTCTGCTGCAAGATGCCTTCCTGCCACAACACGACCGTACCGAAGGATGCAACCCCCGCAGACCGCCCTCGGACCAACCCCCTACGACCACGGCCATCCATAACGCACATACCCCGGACGCCCAGCATAACAGGCCCCCCCGGGAAAAGAAGACCCAAAAAACAGACCAGGAGGCCCAAGTACATAACCTCATTCAACGCATCCAAGCCCTTAATATCCCCCCAGCTTACCTCCAGACCGCACGTCTCCCGGAGGCTATGTGATGGCACCCGGACGACCAGGACCCAAACGAATACCCACCACCAGGGAGAGCCTATTACCAACAATCGATTAGAACCCTGCAACCAGCACACATCCCGTGGAAAGACATCAAAGTGAACAATCCCCACCCGCCCCCCGTGCGGAACCAACCTTTCCTATATTGGTATTTACATGAACACCTCCTAGAACAAAGAAGATACCAAGGATACCTAGGACTAGAATGGATAGGAAGTTGCCGAGATTTGGGGATAGGAATACAACTACGTCATGACAACAACGGAAACGCAACAGTGAACAACAATGGAAGGCTCCACTCTCAATACGTTATTACAGTCCAGGACCGTTTTACGGGGAAAATAACCCTAGTAACAGACTGTCAAGCGATACTACGAGCCAAAGCAGACATACGGACCAGGAACTTATGGTCGCTTCGACACAGGGTCAGCACCAACCTTGGGAAAGCAATGGTCGCTCCTAGGTTTGCACTGAAGTGGGGACCGGCTGCTGAAATGAGAGGGGAGACACAGCACATCTCCAGCAAATACCTAGGCCCAGGGACAAGGCGAGAGGACTGGGAAATCAAAGTCATCTTGATGTGCCAACTCAATGCCTGGGATACCCCAGCTATGAAAAGTGTCCGCACAAAAAATAAAACAGACGGCACCTGCCCATACTGCGACCACGTGGGGTCCATCGAACATTTCATGACCAGCACAGACCCCCCACACCCCCAGGAACTTATCAACGCCATCAATGCCAGACACTCCGCATCACGTGCGATCCTCAAGAAACATCTGAGCATCGACCCGAACATCCCGCCTGAAGACCAACCACATCATATGATCCTTATCGCAGAGGAAGGCAAAGCAACCACCCTCTCAACCCCACAACATAGACCTGGCATGGACCCGCTTAGGTGAGCGAGGGCATACATGTCGGACAACACGGACCCATCCAGCCGCACGCCTGGCCGATGATCTACGTGAAGAAGGGGAATCATGGAAACCAGACCTACTCCTTACCTCATCACCGACATCACCAAATATTTACCTAGTAGAAGCAACATCTCGATCCGACGAATGGCTTATTCGATTAGATCAATCAATATATGAAATGACAACAAGCAGTAACACCAGACGATTATGGGACGAACACGGGCTGAGAATCCAACCACCCTTCAACTTCCAAGACCCAACCTCCCCCCGCGGAGAGGACCCACCAGTCAGCTGGCCGTTTGAACCCTGACAATCAACAACACTACACGGATATAACCCCAGAGCCATTTACGAACATAGATACCACAAATATATGGAAAAAATACATGATCTCAAGCTAAGCTCCCAAGGCCGCTGCGAACCCCAACTCCTCATGCTTGCTATGGGAGCCAGAGGGTATATCCCATCAACAGGATTCAAGCTGATCAAGGATCTTTTCTCTAGTGCCCAGGCAAGAGCGGTCTATCAAGAACTCACAGACCTTTGCCACGATCATATCCTGAAAGTATGGCAATTTCTCCATACATGCCCAACGTAATAACCCCGCCCCAGGCCCATTCTACCCATCTTATTTAAGCACAGGAAGTATTGCATAAATAGATTGATCTGACACACCCCTGACGGAACCGGTGGAAACATACAAGGAGGCAGAGGACACAGGGAAAAATAAAATAAAATAATAATAATAATAATAATAATAATAATAATAATAATAATAATAATAATAATAATAATAATAATAATAATAATAATAATAATAATAATAATAATAATAATAATAATAATAATAATAATAATAATATATGTATATATCCATATATACATATGAATAAATAAATAAATATATATATATATATATATATATATATAATAAATATATACTGTAACGAGAAGGAAAAGAAAGAACCTATATTAAAGGGCACGCATATAATCCAAAAGAAAGTAAGGATAATCATCGGGTAGAATTAATAAGATACCGTCAAGGAAACAATATCTAGACCTAGTCTCCCTACCTTACTAAACCGATAAGAGCATCTAATAAACTAAACCGGTGGTAAGGGGACAGGACCAACAACATACGGACCAACACACTAGACACGCAAGACTCTGCGGAAAAACTGCTGCATACCATAAAGAATAAAAATTAGGGACAAAAAAAAATAAATCCAGGGACCGATAAACAGGCTAAAAAAAAAAAAAAAAAAAAAAAAAAAAAAAATTCAAGCTAGTACCAGAGGATATTTCGATCGAGAGGATATCAGGAGACCCAGGCGGATCAAGACGGAACTCAAGATCAAGGAGAGACCAGTGGACCCTGGCTGATCCAGACGGAGCTAAAGACCGATATACATAATACTATTTTCAAACCTTTACATAAAACCCCCGACTGCTATGACAACATCATACAGAAGGTCGTCTACATGTGTGCTGCCAGTCGTGCTCTTCCAAGTGTCATTCCCTAGTGCGATGGGTCGGTCTTCGGATTCGCCCCCTCTCGCCGTGGGGTTATGCGCAGGTTTGGAGCCCGCACGCGGTGACGAGTGAGGACTAACAACCCTTACCGGCAGTCGAATACTCCAACAAACCCCCCCAGTTCACTGACTCGGTTTCAAGGAACATATGTATATACTTTTCATTAAAATAGCATTTGTACATGCTGAGCAATTGAAGTTCAAAGTGAAAACCGCTCGTAATGAATCAAGCAAAAATGAAAAAATCGTCATAGGATTTGTATTATTCATTAAATGCTGCTGGAAAGTAGTTAATTTAACTCCTGTGTTCACTAGTTGAACATTCCTGACTTTTTATGGCTTATTTTCGGCCCGCAGGGCATATACCTCCCGAGCTAACTTTTTTTTTTTTTTTAATTTTTTTTTTACGTTTTTTCCCGCGTACACAGTTGAATTTCTTTTTCGTGTGTTCGTTCGTTCGTTAGTTAGTTCGTAATCGCTTTTTGACGTCACGCCTTTTTGACGTTACGTCCAAACTTCCTTTTTCCTATCCAATTGTGCAGGAATTGAGCAGCCGGACACTCAAGGATTGTTCAGAATTGAGCAACCGGATAAGAAAATTACTGCATTGTGAATAGCAAGGGCAAAATGATTGCTTTTTTGTTGATTTTTTTAAAATAAAGTTTGAAAAAAGCGGGTGATGGCGAGAGTGTGAGGCGAGCAACCCTGTGAGATAGAAACATTAATATTTTGAGCTTGCCTGATACCTAGAAGTCGGAAACGACAAGAGAGTATGTCAGTGGATGAGAATTTTTATAATCCCTTGACTACCGCTTGCATCATTTGCAGAGCGGTCTCA
>WBZZ01003941.1:40000-50000 GCA_019918135.1 Paulinella micropora
GATTACGTGAATGGAAGTTATTTTCTAAATCGAGTCAATGCTGTTTCGTTTCTATCACCCGATGGAAAATGGAACACGAACGACTGGAAACTTATGGAAAGTATAGAGAACGGGGAAGAACAATATTGTTGTTGCTCACACGAGATCGCGAAGAATTACATTATAAAAAATGTAAAAACGGAAACGAAATTGTGCTGGGATCTGAATGTATCAAGCGATTTAAGAATGATAAAATGAACGAAGACCTGTCGTTGCTTATTCACACCCTTCACAATCCAAACATTAAACTCTGTTGCTATTGTAATAGCAATAGGGCAATTCCAAAAAAGATTATAGAAAATATCCGAACAGTGACAAGTATTATCATAAATCTTGTATGAAAAAGAAATTTTATCGGTGCACTCTTTGTAATGCTTTTAGAGGATTTGACCCATGCGATTGCTTGGATAAGATAAGAAGTGGAACAAACGATAAGCCTTTTTGGCTAAGATAATATGTGATGATTAATATTTTTTTTTTGTATAAAGATATATAAAAAATTATAATTACCTATTAAGGATAACACCATACATAGATATACTGATATATAGAATAATTAACTTATTTTTATAAAAAAATCAGAGCGACTATATAACATGACCGCACCGACACTGACCAATTGACAATGGTTTGGAAACAAGAAGAAGCACTGAGAAATAAACCACTTGATGCGGTTCTTATCAAGTGGGGAAATAAACAATTCGCAACTGCTTCATCTCAAGAGGATTTCATTGAATTGATTGAAAAAAGGCCCGATGACTAAAAGCAATACTATGAAGTATTAATGGAAAACAAACCCCAACGAATGTTTGCCGACATTGATGGCGATGAATTATCAATCTCACGAAAAAAAATGTATGAGCGATGGAACACGCTTATGGAAAATGTATTTGCTAATGTGGGTTTGAAGTATAATCACAAAAAAGCCAAATACTTGGACGCGAGCAAGAATGGTAAAATGTCGTGCTATTTTTCTTACGATAACGGCTTAGTATTCAAAAACTGCGAAACACAAAAAGATTTTTGGAAGTATGTTGAAGTAGTGATTGAAAAGGATTACCCCGACCTCTGCTTCACATTTGAACGAGCCTACAAGAATATTGAATTGCGAACCATACTTGATATTTCCGTCTATAACAAAAACAGTGCTTTCCGCACTATCTACTCTCATAAGGAGGATAGCGACAGGGTTTTGCTTCCGTATTCATATACCCCAAAAACAAACATTTTGAAACTGCTACAAGACGTGGAAATTGACGATTATCTGATTATGCGCCCCGATGATAATACATTTTACGACATCAAAATTCCCGAATATACAACTTTGAGGCGATATCAACATATTACATTGGACGAAATACGCGAAATTATACTCAGCAAAATACCAAATGTAGAAATTGTTGAAATAAATCAGAGAATGTTTGTTTTAAAAACCATAGAGACACGAGTATGTATTATAAACGGGGAAGAAAATAACAGCGGCAATTGCTATGTAGTATGGAGAAGAGACGGGCTGTATTTCTACTGCCACGATAGCAGTTGCGAGGGTAAAGGCATGAAAATTCACGAATTATCACCCCCTATCGTCCGTAATATCAACACAATTGATGACATGCGACGACTCGCCAGCGAATGTAATAGCGTAGAAAAATTCAAAGAATTGATAGACACTGCTTTGGCCTGGATGAATGAATCATACACTTTTGCTAACTTGGCAAAGCCGACTATAATTGAAGAATATATTGATTCCAAAGGCAAGAAGGTATTTCGAGACGGAATCAGCAATGGAATCATTCTTCAAAAACAAAAGAGTAAAAACCAACTTATCAAAGGAGGACTGGATAGCGCTAGGTAAAAACCCCGCCAAATTGAACGTTGTTGATTTGTATAAAATATGGACTACGCACCCGAGAAGACGCGAAGTAAATGACGTAATCTTTGACCCCAAGGCATACTTTGATAACGACAAACAAGGGTTTTATATTTTGTTTAAGGGTTTTGAAATTCCAGCGGACACATTAGGAGACGTGAAATCATTCACGGCAGAAGAAGAAAAAAATGAATCATTCTTTCAACATATCCTAAACAGATGGTGCGGGGGAAGGCACATATACAAAAGGTGCTTGATATGTTTGCGAGCATTTACCAAAAGCCGTGGCAAAAACTACACTTATCATTAGTTTTGACAAGCACTGAACGAGCAGGTAAGGGTATTATTCTTGAAATATTCAAAGACATAATAGGTGCCGATTATTATTTCCAGCCGTCCGACGTTAGAGAAATATGAGGCAATTTCAATGCTCAACTCGTAGTATTCATGGACGAAATGGTTTGGGGTGGTGATAAAGAACGAGTGGGAACAATTAAGAAACTCGTATCAGAAAACACGCTCACTCTTAACCAAAAATATTTACCAAATCTAACATTAGAAAATATGTTATTTCTAGTCCTTGCTTCAAACGAAGAGTGGGTAGTGCCAGCGGGAACCACTGATCAACGATGGCTAGTCCTTGAAGTTTTTGATGAACTGGCACTCATGAAAACAGACGAAAAGAGAAAAGTGATTGCGGATATCAGATCTATTGACAGGCAACGACTGGCAAAGTTTTTCCTTGAACGAGACCTCAGCGAGTTTAACGATCGCAAAACAATCATTACGAGGGACTGCGAGAACAAAAAGGAATCCCTTTCAAAGTTGAGGAAGTGGTGGTTAGATTGCTTAAACTTGGGATATATTACAAACCAATTTCCAGGAATTCGTTTTGGTGAAGAAGTTTCAAAAGAAGAATTGTATGATGTGTATAAAGCAAATGCGAATGACCCGCACACTTCGCGGGTTAGTTTCTGGACTAGTCTTAGAAAACTGATGCCAAATATGGTAGAAAAGAAGAAAACGATGGAAGCAGGCGCGCGAGTTAGATACGTAGATTTACCAACATTAGAAGAGTGTAAAAATCAATGGAAGGTTATTTATGGTGATAATGAATGGGCTTTTGACGATGATGACGATGATGACGATGAATAAACAATATAAAAAACTGAATTTTTTTTGTTATGCTTATATATAGCATGTCTACCAAAAAAGATTATCTAAGTCAAATAGAAAAATGGACTCATTTAAGTAGCGACATAAAACTGCCAACAAGCAAATCGCTCAAACCTGAAATTATCGCATTTTACGAAAAATAACTTACCATATTTAAGAATGGGGCGTTGGTCTGGTGGTATGTGTGCGTATCTACTCTCGTGCCATTTCTTCATATCCTCCTGCATTATGGTGCGGTCATCAACTTTCATATACAAGAAATTAAACGGGTCTTTTGATACTTTCAAATGTGCCGTTATTATTTCATAGCAACTATACCCGCTCTCGGGCGGATTCCGCTTTGCTTTAATCGGTGTTTTCTTCTCATTTGGTGGCGTGGATGCTTCCAAAACAGGTAATTACCTGTTTTAACTGGCATTTCTTTTTTTGCCAATTCTTCTCCTACGTTAGCCTTGATTTCAGTAATACCAGTTTCCTTCATATCACTTTCTTTAAAGGGTGTAAATTCTTCTATCTCATCAAAAACAACCTTCTTCAATGTATCAACAGAGGGTAATACAACTTCAACATTATCACCCTGCGGGGATTGTTCGGGTCGGTTAGATTATAAGACATTTTTCCGCGATGTTTTATCTCAACACGAGGGCAAACTCACGACACTAAAAGATATGTATGACAGGTTTCATGTGTAATCCGCTGTCAGTGCTATGTCTCTCATCACATCAATATTAAAATATGATGGTTTAAAAGATACATAATCCGCATATGCAGTTTTATAATATACTTTCAATGTTATTGGAGCATCTGTCGCATATGTTAATAAAACCTCATTAGTTGTATTTCCAGAAATTCGTATTGTTGTATTATTGGTGGTGTCCGCGGGATTTGGACAAGTCATTAACCATATCATTTTCATTTGAACTCCAAATCTTTGAATTAGCCATATACAATCAAAAGACTTATACTCAATGGCGGTTGTATAATTTAGCACTTCGCTGTAATACACACTCCGTCCGTTTTATGAAACCAGAACTGGAAAGTTCCTATTCCAGTCGGGGCGGGCAAATTTAAAGGCCCGCGAAAAGATACTTTAATAAAATAACCATATCCCAGATTTGATATTGATTTGCTACCATAACTGCCAGTGCAAAGAGTAGTGAATGTAGAACTTTCCATCCACGATCTAATGTCAAGACCAACATACGCATTTTGAATGTTTCTTGTTAATGTCGGGGTAGCAGTGATTGCAATAGTTTTAGTATCTATTGACTGCTGTTCTTGCGATCGGCCGAATATATTCATATTTTTTTAAACTATATATTCTACGATATAAAATAATTCTATTAAATTATGAACCATTTGGGCAATCCATGGACATATCATTTTTACGGCTCTGTCATAGTGGATGAGAATTTAGAAATTGATGGAGTATTATATGGCGATTATATTGAAGCAAACTCAATACAAGCAAGGACTGACGACATAACAATATCATCGCGAAATAATAACTCTTCTTTGTTGATATCTGATACTGGTTATGTGTCAATTAATAACGAATACGATTTACCATTAGCGGACGGCACGGCGAACCAACTATTAAAAACAGATGGGTTGGGCAATACTTCATTTGCTACATTAACTTCAAGTTATATAAGCGACTTTGAACTTGATAAATTAACTGACGTAACAATAACGGGCACACCCAACAGCAATCAATTGCTTATTTATAGCACAGGGCAATGGAGAAACACAACATCGCCTTTTCTGATATTAGATGGAATTTTCAATATGACGGGAACATTAAATATGGGAGGGCAAAGCATAACAAATTTTAATCTTGTTGATGGTGTAGATGTTTCTGTTTTTGATACTTCGGTGGTTAAACTAACAGGAGACCAAACAATAACGGGGAATAAGGATTTCGTGGATAAAATGTCAACATGGTATGGGAAACCGATAATCATAGGTAGAGCAACAAAAGGAAATGGTGCTACTGGTGGATTGGAATTGTATGGTAATTATGGCGACCGAACTGGTGGTGCGCATATGCAAGCAATTACATCACAAGACAATTATCCTACTTTTTCATTAGTCGATTTAGGGCATGGTAGTGTAAGTATGGCCTTTGATGCTTATATGGATTCTAACGGATGGGAATCTAGTTATGCCACTTCAAGTTTTGCGATCGCGAAAGTTAATGATAAATTTAGAATTTTATATGGTGTTGGGAGTACCATCGGGGATGTTGTTCCATGGGACACCGCTCTGGAGGTTGATACTGCAGGTTCGTTAACAACAAAAGCAATAACTGCAAGTGGATTAATAACGGCTACTATCTTTTCTGCTCCCTTCGTTAACGCATAGCAACCTAGCTACTTCGTCTTCTCAGGTCTTGGATGTCCTTCACTGTGTCTGAACTCACACTCCCACTTAGCTCTTTCCTTAGCTTTTGCACTTTGAGTGGTTCTAGCTGCTCGCTTCTCTATGACTGTCTCTCTTGTGATTTGTGGTGTGCCTGCTGCGTGCTTCAGAAATACCTCGTTCACAGCCCAAAACACATCTGTCAACAGTCCATCTGCCTCTCTCTCCTTCCTTCTTTGTCATCATCACGACATCTCCCGTTTCATCATCCAAAACAGAGGTTGTTCAGCTGTTCACTTATTCTCTTAAAGTCTTCAAAGCTTCTGTGTCTCTTTTACTGCTCTTCCCCACAGGTGTTTCGTGTGTGTGTGTCGCTTGTCTGCTCTGTTTGTGACTCTACACTGTCTCCTACTCTATCCAAAGGAGACGGACCTTGTAGTAGCGATGGTGGCCAAGACTTTCCCTCACTTGTCCCTCCTTCACGCTCATCAACCTCATCGGATGCAATCTCTTTTTCAGCTCTAGTCCCGCCGGTCCTTGCCTCATTCCCTGGCAAAACAGCATCATTCCGTGAATCTGTACTAACTCCTTTCTTACCGGTTTTTTCGACACTTTCCTTGTCTTTTTCTCCGATATTTGCGGGACTTAGCGAGTTTTTCTTCGCGGGTTTTGCCGTATCTTTTTGCGATATTTGCTGTGCACTAGCCCCCTTTCCCTCCCTCTCTCTCAGTACGCTCATCATCTCACTCTCTGAAGGATAATCACGGGAAGGACGTGGGCGACGTGAAGGGTCTTGTGCTAGGTCAATGTCAGGGAATAGTAGGTTCTGCCGCATGATAACCACATAAGTCTGCATACACTAGCCTCTTTGCTGCCTCACCTGCCTTGCCCCAACTCCCCCCCTGTCCAAACTTAACTCCACACTGTTCTCCCTTCCAGTTCAGCCCAGTACAACGAGTGGTTAGTGGGCCTGTGGTGTGGCTCTTAGGAGTGAATGTAGTGGGACGTGGTGTTTCGTTCTTTGTCTGTCTAGAGTTCTGAGGGGGTGTGGGTGTCGGCTTCTCACTTGCTTTCCGTTTCTCTTTCTCTTTCACTTGCGAGGGTTTTGGTTGCAATGGTGAGGGTTGCACACGTTGTGTGTCTTGTGAGGTTGTGAGGGCAGGAGTGGTTGTTGTAGAAATGTCGGGGTGTTGAGCACTAGTGAGAGTGCGGGGTGGAGGATTGTGGGGTCTGTCTCGGAGTGTGTTTCGAGCCAATGGAGCACTCGACAGTTCCCCCCCCCCCCCCCCCCACGGGCTCTTGCGGGTTGATCTAAGGGTTTGTTGTCACTTTGCTCCTTTGGAGGCTCACTATCCTCCTCGCCCTCTTGCTCTGCTTCACGAGCAATAATGCTTTTCTATGTTTCCCTCCATTGCTTCTTCTGCACCCTCCAACATGACTAGCCCATACTCTTTTTCTTCTGGGCTGTCTTCCCCTTCAGACTTGTCTCCTTCTTCCTCTTCACCCTCCTCTCCTACTTCTCCCCTCATAAGAGTGACTCCTTTGGCTCCTTTCCTTCTAAACTTGCCACTCTTGTCTCGTTGCTTCCCCTTTGTGGAGTTAGAGTGAGCTGACTTTGGACTATTTCGTTTGGGGCCTGACTTTTGTTTGGGGCAAAAACGCTTTGTGTGTCCAGTCTGGTAGCAGTTATAGCATGTCGCTGTCAGCCACCACTCCTGCTCTGAACTATCACTTCCATTCTTGTTGCCCTTGCCCTTCCCGTTCTTAGTCCATTTCTTGTTCTTCTCTCTCTTTTCTCCCTTCTCTCCTCCCTCTCCCTCTCCAAACAGTAGATTCGCTCCCTTACCCTCTCTCTTCCTCTCTTTCTCCTTCCTACGTTCCTTTCTCAGTCTCTTCTGCTTCGCTTCCCACAACACGTAAATTTCTCTTGCCGACTCTACCATATCATCATGTGTTGGCCTGCTCGCTGCTGCTAATCTGTAATGATCGTTGAGGTATGCGGGCCCATAGGCATCATGCTCTGCTAGTTTCTCTAACAACCCATTTACTGCTTCCTCTGGCTCAAAGGGCTTCCCTCTCAGGGCTTCTAGCCAGTTCTTCTGCAGTAGATGTTGCGTTAGATACTCATCCATATCCTCTGTCGGTCTCGGTCTCATCTCTTTAAATGCTTTCTCCTCTATGTATCTCGCCGCACCACTTAGATTACCGTATTTTGCTTTGACAATGCCGACTTTCTCAAAGGGGCAATGAACCTTTTTAATGCGAAGAAATTGAACACCTTAGATTCTGAGAATGCTGTTGTTACGAGAAGTTGGAACATTCTGCAGCGATGCAGATACTGCTGTTCTTCTCTGTATCTCTTCTTCCTCAGCAAGTACACGTCCTTGTTGGTTCTTGTCATCGCTCTTTTCTTCTTTCTGTTCGCCCTATCCTCCCAAGCTTTCTCTTCCTTTGAGAGGTCTTTCCAGTTGGCAGGTTTCTCTGTCTGTGTCTTCTGGTCTTGTGGTGTTTGGCTACTTCTCTGTCTCTGTTGTCGTGTTTGTTGTGTCTCTGTTTTATCTTCTTCGTCTGATCCTTCCGGTGTATCCACCTCGTGTGGTTCTCTCGGTTCTTCCATTTCTTCAGCTTTTCTCATCCTGTCTCTATCAAAACCATACTTGTTCTTGCCGCTTTATGGTCTTGGAAAGCATCATGAAACATATCCCCGGGATACTCCCTATTCCCCAAGTCCTTTGCCCCTGGCACAATCCTGTCTCAAATCCTGCCTCCCCTTCAAGTTTCCCTTCAAGTTCCTCCCCCTCTATCTTCCCCATCCCCAAACTCCTCCTAGTTCTCCTCGTGCTTCTCTACGATACGCATCTTCCCCCTGTATCTGTACTTCCCTTCCATATATGCCGTTAGTAAGAGTGTGATATGGTCACTATCGCCAATAGTTCAATTTTTGTAAAAAGCCCGCAAAGAGACCCAAAAATTCTCCCTTCGAGTTGGCGTGGTTTTGTCGCCCTTTGTCCGCTACACCAGTCGCGTTTGTTGTCCCCTTTCTGCGCCATGATGGCGTTGTCTTACCCCCTCTGAAAACCCTTTGTATCCTTCGAATTCCGACCCCCTTTCAAGTCCCCCCCCCCCCCCCCCCCCCCCCCCCCCCCCCCCCCCCGTAGCCACCATACCCCTTTCATATCCCCTTGAGTGGCAACTGACGTGCTTGTCTCCCATTCCGGAACATTATCTTCTCTGACCCCCCTTGACCTAATGTGTCCATCCCCAAACCGTGCTTGTTCCATGCTCTTCCTCCTACAAATTTCTGCAAGTTTCCCTTCCATTGCCTTCCGTTGTGTCTGCTCTTTCTTTGCCAAACACCAGCAACCCACTCCTCCGAGGCTAAGACTTGATCAAACATACTGAAAACAAGACACTCCTTCCATAGAACCCGGATGATGTCTCATAGCCTCCTGTACATACCCGCATATCTAGAAACCCAAGCCATACACTCACACCCCATGAAAACCCATCTTTCCCTGTCTTGAGCAAATCTGTCAAACCCTCAAAATCTCTGTTTCACAGCAACCCCTGCCTCACTAGAACTTCCGACAGCCCATGAGTAGTCCAGCAGCTCAAGAAAACCATAGCCCCTATCTGTATGTTTGTCCTAGACCCAAACAATCTCAAACAAAAGCATATGACACCAGGAAGCGCATCAGTAAAATTCCCACCCTCACTATTTCTCTCGATATTAATATCTCCGAGGCTTTTCTTGTCAGCGGAAAATTTCCGAGAAACAGAGGAAAATTTCCATACCATGTTTATTTTATTAGCGATTCCAGATTGTTACGATAGTAGGATATTTAATAACAGATAAGTGTTCTAACGATATGAAGACTGAGGAATACCTAAAGTAGAGACTCCGTAATCTCCAGACCAAGGATAACCGGCAGACCGGAACGGTAAGTATTGCCATTATATACCGGGTGGGCCGGCATAGATCAGAGTAGTCACGTTTATTTATTTACTTATTTATTTTTTGATTTATTATTATTATTTTTTTTACGCAAACACTGTTTTAATATTAATATTATTAATAATAAAATACTTGCCACGACTCGTAGAGCCTGAGTGGGAAGCAGAAGAGATTTTGTAGAATGGAACAGGTCTCTTTTTAATTAATACTTTTTCTTTTGATTGTCATGCGTCGGTCGGACGAGAGCGGCGCCTGAATGAGGAGTCAGTCTACGGCGTGGGGTCGACCGTCTATGTCGGCTTCCCCCCAAGGGGTGCAAAGGAATTGTCGGCCGGCCCTCACTGTCATTGCATAGTGGTATTAACTGTTGTCCGGCTTGTATTGACTCTTATGCTTGGTCTGCCACTCTGCAGTTGAGGTACGGCTAAGTGTAGTGTCAGAGTAGCTGGTCTGGTTAGATCTACCCGTGTGTGTGTGTGTGTGTGTGTGTGCAAAGAAGTGCATATCCTACTTCTGCAGCAGAAACTGTACATAGTATTGATATTACTACCTACATATTATTGATATTACTACCTACATGCACGTCTGCAATCGAAAGA
>WBZZ01003942.1:0-57500 GCA_019918135.1 Paulinella micropora
ATTTTGCGATGTGGTATGTGTGCTTTCATTTCTAGAAAAAAATGAAGAAATGAATGAAGTTAGAAAAAATAATTTTATCAAGTATTTTAAAAGTGATTTTTGTAAATTCACACTCTCGTAATCTCAAACTTGTTTGAGATACCCCGCAACTCTCGCGCGTTTTACAAAAATCCTCTTCAATTAATTTTTTTCCGATGTTTGAGATTATAGATTCAACAAGTTGAATCCATAGCGAGAAATCTGGCGATTAGCCAGATAGAAGCGCAACTCTCAAATATCTATGGGTCTTCTAACCAAGTAAAAGCATACTGAATACTTATAGTCTGATTTGTAGTAGCCTGTGCTGTTATAGTTAGCCTTTCGCTTGGCAACATATCATCTAAATCATAATCATCAAAATTTATGCTTTGATCATCATTCGTATTAACAAATACAACGGCAATAGTATTTCCACCAGCAATAGTTGCGGTAGTATCAAATGAAACCAGACTTGTATTAGTATTGTTTTCAGCATAGACAGCCCCAGTAAGGGTAGCATTTTTTATTACTTTAATGATTACACCAGATTTACCATCTGTATTTAAGACATTTAGCCGTCTAGGATACACTATACTATAATTAGCAATAGTGTTTCCAATAATATTAGTATTATTCCTCATAGTAAAAGCATGAGTTGCTACATTCGTTGTATTTGCTGTTCTTTCATAAATAAATTGAATACCTCTTATGATTTCAGTTCCTTCAATGAAGCACCCAACACTGGCAATTCTAAGGTTTTGGATTTGCGGATTAGCACCAACTGCTATAGAAGCCAAGAATGGTAAAGTATTATTATTAAGAGAAGGAGCAGTTTTGCTGTTAGCATATCGTATAGCATGGACTAGTTGAAATATCCCCGTGTTCGGATTTTCAATATAAAATGATATCTGACCAAAACCTAAGTATTGATATTTAATCTGAAATACATTACCCTTACTGAAATCAATGGCTGGTAAGTAATCGCTTCCATCTGCTTTATCTACATTCCATTGACTTTGTTTAACATCGGTAATGACATTGGAGTTGTTTAATTAGTATATTTTCATTACACCATTTTCTCTTGAGAAGAAAAATCCGTCCGTTAAGAAGGAATCACCAATACCTACATAAGATGAATATCCGCCTGCTTCATTTGTATTCCACAAAGCAGTAAATCTGACACATACCCCCATACCAGAACGATATTTAATTTTCTTTTTTGTTTCAATGAATAATCTTGAACATCCAACTGCCTGTGTTGTTAGATATGCCATAGCACTCTTTTGCTCTAATGTAGCATTAGTAGTGCTTGTGTTCCACTTAGTGGTATTTACATTATATATAAATGTTTCTTGTATAATCGGCGTGTATTGTGATGTTGCTAATTCACCAAATGTTGTTTTTTCAACATTAGTCTCAAGATAACCATCATGCTCGACTTTTACATTTACGAAATCTCCGTCTGGATTTTGTGCGATTAAGACATTGATATTTTATAATTGCGCTCTCGTTTCACTCACGCTTATTATAAAATATCGTTTTTTATTTTGAAAAAAATAATGAATCTATTAATCTTTCACAATGTTTGAAAAACACACGAGAATGAGTGAAACTAATGAAAGTGTGGATTTTCAAATATCAACTCATCAAAATTTCAATCCCTTTCACAAGCACACTTCGTTGAAGAATGGCAAATGTGTAGTGATTGAGATTGTTTCCCGCAGTAGTTGAGGCTCAGACCACTCACCTCATACCCGTCGGTATCCTTATCGCACAGCGGGCGGTTATTGTCCCAAGTATCCACATGAAACCAGTTGTAATGATATACATCGCTGTTTAGGATAGCACTCCCCTTCAACTTATCCTTCAAAATCATATAGTCCTCATTCTCAGAGGTGTCAATGTCAAATTGTTGAAGAGGAGAACCATCCAGAGTTGTATAATATGAAATAATCTTTGCATCCGCTCTGTTATCATTGTCGAAAGCAGTATTTTTATTTTCATCATTGTGGAATGCGGAAGTATAAATTCTTCTAATTCTCTCACCCTGTGAGCGGTTCATTTTTACTACGAAATTTTGGTTCGCTGTTTGTAGGGTCTGCTTCCAAGAGATAGGGTATTCAATCTTAAATGGGAAACCTTCTCCAGCAATCTTCTGCTGTACACCAAGGACTACATTTGGGTCAGTCTCTACGGCAAGAAACAGATTCAAGTTTGAAATAGTAGCACCAACAGCAACCTGTGCAGCACCAGTGGAAATACTGCTTGCATCAGTTCCATAGAAAGTAGAGCGGTTAGTACCCTCCCAGACAATTCGCAAATCCCAAATTTCATTAAAACCAATAGTCTTATCTAGTTCAAAAATAGTTCCAAAAATCATACCCAACGGAAGTTTAACTTTAATGACAGGGTCGGCGTGCGCATTAGTTCCTCCTTCAAAATACTTAGCCTCCTCAAAAGGAACATTAACAATGCTATAATTTCCAGCAGTGCTATCGGCGAGAGCGGTATCATTATGACGGCGGGCATTAACAAGTGGCACTTTGTAGTATCCTTGAACTGCAGCAACCACTCCAGCAGTATTGACTGCATCAGTAATTGCTTTTCTTTCCGCTACACTTCCTATCTCAACTTTTCCAGCATTACACTTTTGAAGCATAGCCCCGCTAGATACACCAGCCCCGTGGTTTTCAAGTGCCATAAATTTTTCATATTTAATTTCGGGCTTCCAAATCATCTTAGTGTAATTGCCCACATGCTGAAGATTACACAAATATTGACCGCTTCGGCTTCGCAGTTCAATTCTTTGTATCATAGGCAAGCAATCCATAAACATACGATTATAACCAGCAGATGCGGTAGGGGTGTAAGTAAATCGCAACACCGACCTCGCAAGGTTCAAAGGACGAGTAGGGATTTCAAAGGTGCTTTCATTTCCACCCGCAGTGGTGAGAACAACATCGGCTGACCCTTCACGGGCAGTAAGTTTGTTCAATTCATAATTACCAGTGAGCAGTTCCTTAGTCTGATGTAGTTCTCCTCCGTATTGGACTGACATTTTTTTCTTTTTTTTGAGGTAGCGTAAATAAACTAATTCACGAGAATATATTTATAGAAAAAATAAATAATTTTAAATTAAATTAACGAGATTTTAACAAATTAAAGAATGAATTAAATAAACTAAAGTAATTAGTTTCACGATAAACAAGCAATGTCATAACTATTCCCAAACCATTAAGATTAATTGCTTGGTCGTTTTCGTCCGTCAAGTAAAACCTAAATACATTGTTTGAACTTGCGGACAATGTTTTTCCGCATTCGCTACCAGAGCCGTCATAGATAACAGAACCAAAAGGAATTTCGTTGACTGTGTATATTTCTTGAAGCACGTGATTATCTCCTTCGTTCACTAAATCCGATTGAAGGTATAACGTTTTTTCGCCAGTTAGAATAATTACATTCGGCGATTTAATAGTATTATTGGCGAAGAAATATGTGCTGTTTCTATCAAAACCCATAACCTCGTGGATGCGGGTCTCACCATCAAATATAAACCGCGGTTGAATACCTTTATTCTCTGACACACTGAATGTTAATTTGCCTTCCTCTGGTTCTATGTTGGTATTATTACTGGATACCACATAAGTATAATTATTTGGGCTGTCTGCGGTTAGCGCCTCAGATAGTTTTTTTTTAAAGTTGTTCATTGTGTAGTTGCCCTCAGGTATCGTAATTAAAGCCTCATATCCGTCTTCGCTAAGAGTAAAAGTGTTATATGGTGAAGCAACAGAGTAATACGACTTCGGCACATAGATATGAAGAATTTTACAATGTGTGGGATTGTCTAGCCCCTTCATATTGACTTCGTGTGTAAAGTCGCTGTCCGTGCCAGTTATTCGGTTTTTGCTGTTGATATAGTAAATACCCGAACTTCTTCCTCCCTTATAGTCCATGATATTCAAAACTCCGCACTTTCGTCTTCGACTTTCGTGCGGTTTTTGAATATCGTTTCCTATATTATTAAGTATATTATTTATGAGCAAGCGAAAATGAGCGTAGCGAATGAAAGCGATGCTCATAAATAGGTGTCAAATCCATAGCCATTCTGTGCTTTTAATTTCTCCGCTACTTCTTCTTTTAAGTCTGTATAGCCTGGCGAATTTAAATCGCACTCCTTTCGCCCGCTCCATTAAAAAGCGCATAGCAAACCATCCGCATGTGTCACTTGTATCAGATTGTTGTTTTACTTGATTAACCTTCATTAACAAATAACTATCGGTGTTGCTTTTATCTATTAGTTGTTTCATTTGTTGTTGAAAGTCTTCCATTGGTTGGTAAAGCGCTAAAGGGTCATACACTTCAACACTCCTGTCTTTATCTAGACTTATCCATACTGCCATCCAGTGCTGTCCTTTTTTGTTGTTAG
Organism: Paulinella micropora; assembly: GCA_019918135.1. NCBI lineage: Eukaryota > Cercozoa > Imbricatea > Euglyphida > Paulinellidae > Paulinella > Paulinella micropora. The sequence goes on from WBZZ01003942.1 coordinate 4,445, forward strand.
GGTCTGTATTCATAATAAATCCATATCGCTTTCTGCTTCCTGGCTTCAACTTGTAGATTTCATCGCTCGCTATCGCTCCGATATAACATCCATATTTTTTCATTATGTCATCTATTTCATTAGTCATTAGTCCCTTCTTTAATTATATTATTATAAATCGCTTCTCGTTGCTTATCTGATAGAGGTAAGCGGTAAAGGATATTTTGAGGTTTTCTAAAAATATTAGGGTTTCTATTCACTAAGTTCTGAGTGATACGGATTCGGTCAATTTCCTTCCCTAGCCGTTCTAGTTCCTCCAGTTGTTCCTCGTCCTTGCTTTTTTCTTTTTTATTTTCCATCCTATAAAATAGCAGATAAAATGTCCAAACAAAAAAAAATCACATATGTTAATACGTATGAAGTGTATAAAGAAGAAGAATGACACATTCCGGGCTACAATTTCAACGGCAAAGGGACGAATATGAGAGATCGTTTCGCGCTAAGTTATAATGGTAGAATGGGCACTAAATCGTTTCATTTACCTGCAAATAGAATTGATTATGAAGCAGTTAGACATGATCTTATGTATATGTCGCCAGATGAAGGAGTCAGATATGTTGCTGATTTAATTTATATAGGAAATGTAGAGAAAGCCAGAAACGATCATAATGCGCCTCACGCGATATTAAGCGAAATGGTTATAGGTAGCAAAGCTTTGGGAAAAATTCTGTATGAAGCATTTAAGTTAAATAAATGCATTAACATTATTCAACACCCTTTAAATGAAAATAAATCATGGATGGAAGAGATAACACTGATGATGCGAGAATGGAAAACATCCACAGAAGTTCTTAAATATATGGTTACAAAACTTCCATCTGTTTTTGGCGGAACAGGTACACGTCGGATGGCGGGTGCCGCAAGTGTACAACATATGAATCGTGTGTGGAAGGAATTAAAATCAAAGTCAAAGTACGCAATCCCTGCCTTAATTATGTCTGCCATTCAAGGAAAACATATTTTTATCGCACCTTTTGAAATTGCATATGGTGTGTATGACGATCCAGAAAAATACAAAGAAGTAAAAACAATGGTTGATGCGCTCGTGGGTAAGTATGATAAATATTTAGCAGATGTTGGCTATTTTGATGACAATGGTGATTTTGTCATTAAAGCAAATATTAATAAACAAAAGGCTGAAATGGATTATGCGGATTTCTTTGGAGATTGGCACGAATATGCCACTAAAGTAAGTTCTACATATTATCCAAAATTGATAAAAAATGAAGACTTGTCAAAAAGCATCAAATATTGAAGTTGAACGAGAAAATAACGAATTAATACAAGAATCCTGTGAAAAGGATGACCCCCTCCAAATTGACAATATTCTTAAAAATACAACCAATTCTTATTCTGTGAGTGAAAGGATAATCGCAAACCCTACACAACTTCAAACCTTATCGCCACCGCCCAAATCAATACCATCGCCGACCTTACCTAAACCGATACCATCGCCCAGTTTAACCGCGTCCGCATCCGAGCCAGCATCCACATTGTCTAGTTCGCTTAAACCATTACCATCGCCCAGTTTAACAATATCGTCTAGTCCGTCGGAAACAATAAAAAACGAAAATAATAATATTAATATTAATATAACTTCAGAAAAAATGACTACACCAGCCGAAATTAAATATGACCAACGAGCACGGAAGCACATGGTAGGTGCTATTGACTCAATACTTGAAGGTTTAGACGAACAAACTGCTCAGAAAATAAAAGAACAATACATTCAAGTTATTAATGGGGCTTCAACCAAAGCGAAAATTAATCCTGATACATGACAGTTACATGGAAAGGAAAAAGTATTAAGGAGATTGAATCACACGCGACTAGAACCACGGGAGTAAAAATGACACAATTAAATACTCACAGAGACACAATACTTGATGTAATCAAGGATGAACATAAATCTAAACTTACAAAGGAACAAAAGAAACAATTTAGAGAGTATCTTGTAGCAAAAAAGATCGCATCAATTGCTAATACAAAAGAGAGAAATCTAGCAAGAAAGGGTATCACAGAGTTAAAATCAGAATACTATAAATACAAAACCGAAATAAAAGATGAAGGAGAAATTGGTAAAGTTAGAGACTTGTACAATAAAGCAATACTTGCTTATTCGTCTAATGATGCGAAAACAGGAGAAACTCTCTTCAACGAAATGAAAAAGATCGCGCTACCATTAGTGAAAAAAATACAATTACCACCACCAGAGCCAAAGATGCCAGAGTCTCCACCAGAGCAAAAGATACCAGAGCCAGAGATACCAGAGCAAAAGATACCAGAGCAAAAGATACCAGAGCCAGAGATACCAGAGCAAAAGATACCAGAGCAAAAGATACCAGAGCCAAAGTCAAAGCCAACACAAGATGATAGTAAAGCACTTGTACCCGCACCACCTCAGGATGATAGTGAAGCCCCCGCAGATGTGAAAGCCCCCGCAGATGATGTAGTTAAAACTGGAGTGTATAAATGTGGAACTAAGGCAGGATTACCATTTTATGAGAAAAAAAACCATAGTCGATGATGCTACATTGAAAGAGTATAAAGAAAATCCAGACCCCGATCCTTCCACGACACCAAATCAGGCACTGGTTGATTCCATGCGATCCATTGACGATTTTGTTGATAAACTTATGGGAAAATCGCCCGCAGAACAAAAGAAGGAACTTTCAAATCTGTTTCGTTTCATTACACCATCCGATCAGAATGGAGGTATCGGAACTAATAAAACAAACATACTGCTTAAAGGAAATAAGGAACGGCAGGATCGTGTGCTAGATGCGCCAATGTATGAACTTTATGATAATAATCAATTCGGCAACACCAACAACAATATGATTATGAACCGCTATAATAGAGCAGTCATGATTAAACGAGCCTCTGACAAAGTCCGTATGCCATCCGTTAGATCGCGGTTGGTTAAAAACTTCAAAGCGGAAATTCCACCGCAAATACAAACAAGAGCAGAAAAGAAGGATTTTAAACCATTGATTAACCCACCCTCTGACTATTCTTTTGGAGGCCCGTATTCTCCATTCTTCCACAATTATGCCCATCCTCCCATGCCGTGGGGCGTTGAATACGATAATTACAGACACAATCAAAACTATTTTTTTAATGCTTAAATATAACAAATGAAGCGCGGACTTAGACCGAATAGATTACCGAGAAAAACACTTTTACGAACGGCACTAGAAGGAAGCAAAATTGAACAAATACACGAACATGAGTTTCAAGTTAGCAGACCCGTTATAACCGAATTACCAAAAAAGGAACAGAAGTTTAAAAAGGGGCTACAAATTGAAGCAATTGATTCCGAACGCGATAGTGTTAAAGAGAAGCCGATACAAAAGGGTAATATTCTTCCCGGAATGGGATTGTTTATCATATGCGGTGCTACTGGAAGTGGGAAGTCGGTTATGGTTGCTAATCTATTGGGCAATAAACACATGCTTAAGGGTTGGTGGGACGAAATTTATATGTTTTGTTTATCTCCCTCTAAGATGCTTACGGACATTTTGAAACTGAAAGACGATCACATTATAAGAGAAGATAGGCCAGAACTACTACGAAAAATCTTGGACGAACAAAAAAGCAAGATAGAGGCGAAGGGATACGAAAAAGCAACAAAGATATTAATAATATGCGATGATGTTGCTCAATCTCGTAAATTTCTTAAACACGAAGTTTTACAAGAAATAGTCTTTGCCTCCACACACGCGAAGGTATCCGTTTGGATTACTACTCAATCATACATGCAGATCCCGCGAAATGTAAGAATAAATGCTCATTATATTGCTATATTTTCTGGTGTAAAACGATCAGAGATTGAACGAATAAAGACGGAACACGAAAGCCAGTATCTAAACAATAAGGAAATGGATCAGTTGATTAGACATGCGACAGCAGACCCTTATTCGTTTTTATTTATTAATAATAGGGTTGCCGATAAACGCCAAGTATTTAGAAAAAATTTTGATACTATTTTGCACTTATAAAAATAATGTTATTCATATAGCACAATGAGTAAGTTATTTACTACGCCATACGCACAGGCGGTATCCATTTACCGCCAGCAGAATGGAATTAAGGGATTATTTACCCCCAAGAAAGGCTCACCAGAATATACGTCCGTAATTCAAATCAGCGACAAAATTAAATCTGGAGAAATTCCCGCGCAACTTAAACCAAGAGCACCACGAAAAAAGAAGATACAAGCCCCAGCCGATGTCTCGCCGATAGAAACTGCCTCAACTAAATCTGCCGACCTTTCGTTGAACAGAAAAACACCCGATTTACAGCCAAATCCCGTATCAAATACGACACCACCTCCAAATGCTTTACCCGTAGAAACAACTCCCGCCGCACCACCAGTGGAAACACAATCAGACGGGCCGACAGATGTGGAGTTTGAAGAACTTGATAAGCAAACATTAAAATCTCAAACTTACAAAGACCTTACGCATTTAATTAATTTTATGAAGGAGAACAAAATTGGATAAATAATATATGATGATTAAAAATACACGTGCCTCCAATAAATTATCTAACGAGTTTATTAACAAACTCAATGAAGCGAACAGGCCAGTGAGTGATGGTATGTCATTGAACCATTTTGAATTATGGTCCAGTAAGGGTGCTCCTCTCGTAAATCAAGACCTCACGGAATATTCAAACTTGTATCCCATTGATACTTATAATTTACAAAATATGCTACCAGATATTAGCGATAAAGGAACGTCGGACGTTGTTGATTTAGACACTGCAGTGTCTAGTTTGAAATTTTTACAAAAAGCAGTGAAGAATGCTACATCTAGAGAGTATCAACTTGACAGCAGAGAAGCACGTGATAGTGCTTTGACATCAATACAAGGGGATGTAAGAAAAATAAAAAATGTGTTTATGCCAGACGAATAAATAGGTGATTAATTTTGGAAATAATTAATTTTTTTCAACAATAATATAAGCGATCGTATTTACGATGAGTGAAACCAAGGACATGAAGAATACTGAGGAGTTGATGTCCCTCAACAACCTCAAGTATGAGTTGCCAGCAAATCTAGCACTCACTGAGCAGGGGAATATCTTTAAGAAGAACTTTGCCGATCAGCAGACTTACACCAGTTCGTCGGGGACTGAAATGATTTTTACGCTACAGGCAAGCACTGATTTTGTCTATGGAAAAAATTGTTATTTAACATTTGACATTAAAGCAGATGGGTTGGTTTCCGTTGATGGAGATAATAAGGCGGTTGCTTGTGCCATTGGTTTCCAGAACACCCCAGCAACTGCTATTTTTGAAAGATTTTTGTTGGAAGTAAGGATGGTAGCGAACTTGAACGAATTGAAGATTTGAACAAGATGGTGCGAAATATTCTTCCATGGCACTATCCTTTTGATTATCGCCGACAGGCACAGATGGCGGGACAAAGAGAAAATGTTGAAATTACTCAGACTGGTGATACTACATCACCTTCCATTGTGGACTTTACACTTAATGTCCCCAGTGCTGTCGCGACTGGTAATTATTTAAAAGTTTGTATTCCTCTTCATTATTTCTCGGGAGTGTTTAATGAGGAAACTCTCATTCCTCCTTCTTTGATTAGTGGTATGAGGCTTCGCTTGACATTTGCTCCGCCACAGGAAGCATTGACTATTATTGGATCTGCCACTGGTGCTATTCCTGCTGGTTTTAATGGTTCCGCTTTGACTTTCACTGTATCAAATCCAGTTGTTATGTTGGAGACATTCTCTCTTGCTCCCGCCGTCCAGAGAAATATTATGGAACAGATGGGAAGCAAGGATGGGCTTCCATACACTTATGAAACATATTATAACCAAAAAGCAAATCCGGGCACTTCCGATGATTTTAATCTTCAAGTGAATAAGGCCGTTGCTCGTGCTCAGTGCTTGTATATCGTCACGCAAAACGTGCTCGCTGACAATGCTAATATTGATAACCTTGGAACTGCTCAAATGCCTTATAAGCAGTATCAGTGCCGTATCGGTGATTGGTATGCTCCGCAACAAAAGATGGAACTTGGAGGAAGCACCGATACTCTGGCGGCAGTTCAACGAGGATGTGCCGAATTGTATATTAACAATCTTCAAGCGACTATGGGCATTCGCGATGCTTACATGTCTTCATCTGTTTCTCTTGAAAACTTTCGCAAGTATTATTCTACTTCAGATAAAACAGGACTTACATCTAACTCAGGATTTGCTACCATTATCCAGACACTCAATCAATCGCCACACATCGGAGCATCTGGTCTTGCGGTTAATAACTCGCGAACTGCCGAAGTTACTCTTCGTTATGCGGCCGATTATAACACAGATCGCGCCATCACCGCTTGGTTGAAATATGTTAAAGTCGCGTCTATCTATCCCAGTAGATGTGTCGTAAAACAATAAAAAAAATTTAAAAAAATTAAAAATTAAAATATATTAGAATATAGCAATGTCTTTTACGATCTCCAACTTAGAAGACGAAAAGCGAACCCGCAAAAATTTCCTCCTTCGTGTCTCCTCAAGTGATAAAAAAGAATCAAAATCCGCTTCTACTCACAATGGCCGTTTCGTTGTTGATTTACCAGCAACTGGTCGTAATATTGACATAATCAGTGCTTATGTCGTTAAGAGTATCTCTATCCCAAATGTTTTCTCAAACATACCGAGTTATGCCAACACTCTCACATTGATTAAAACAACGGGATCTGCTACAAAAACGGCAATCATAACAGAAAATCAATACACCATTGATACATTTATTACCGCTCTTCAAACTGCGGTTAATTCAGCAATTACCCCTAACTCTGTAGTCATAACTTTGAACTCCGTTAATAAATTGAATTTCGCTTTCACTGGTGATACGTATGCTTTTGATTACGATAATAGCACGATTAGAGACAAGATAGGACTAACTGCCGATATTTCGGCCGCGGCGAGTAGCACAATGCAATCTATCGTAAATTTAATCGATGAAACGGCCGTTTATGTTCATAGCCGTGCTTTAAATCAAGCAGGATTGGTTGAAGCAAATGGTAATTTCTCTGTCGTTGGTAAATGTAATTTAGATAAGCCCTATGGAGTCCAATGTTATTTTGAATCGTCAAATGATGTTGCCGATTATGTGCCATTTAATACAACGAAAAGTTTAAGAACTATTGATATCGTCATTAGAAATGCGCAAGGTGAAGTTTTGGAGGTTCCTTTAAACTTTGAGGTTAGTATTCTCTTGAAGGCGTATCATGCGTAATAAAAAAAGAAAAACTATAAAATATAATGACATTCATAGAAAATTTAGATATACTATTCACTCTAATCAAAAATATTAACTCACGACGAAGACGACAACATAAAGAACAAATCCCCTGCGGTGTCAATATTGACCAGTTTTACAAATATTTGAAGACAAATCACGCACAACTAACCGAAGAATTAATCAAGGATAAGGACTTTGAATATATTAAAAAAATGTCAATAGAGATAGAAAAAAAAATTGATAAATAAGATAAGTATTTTTTTTTTGTTTAAATCTGATCTTCAATCCAGTTTAATGAAACATAGATATTAGCAGTTCCGCCGCTTGTATTTTGTGCGGATATAGTAAATGTCTTACCTGACCCTATCTTGATATTATATTGAGATAAATCAATGTATATGGATGAACCACCAGACAACACATATGTGAATATCACACTTCCGCCAGTTCTTGTAGTTCCTGCCGTATTACTATCAACCTCTGCTAACGATGTGTTTGTATCGTAATTTGAATAAGAAGGTGTTCCTCCCAATGTGGTATTAAGAATAATTCTCGCGATACATGTTTTAGTGTCCGAATTGCTGATGCATAAATTCTCAAAGTAGATTATGTTATAATTCGTTTTGCTGTTGAATGTGGCGCGGTTTCTAATAGAAAATATGGCATTCTCAGTTGCTCCTATAGTTTTAACATTATCATACAAGTTAGTTATAGCAATAGTCCGATCAATATTCCCTTCAACTGCCAAAAACATGCTAGCAGTTTTCATTACAACGGATCCAAGACTTGACGAATATGCCTTCGCATAAATAGCAAACGCCGCCTGATCCAATGATGGAGTAGTAGCAGTGCTCGCGTATTTAATCGCATGAATTACTTCCATTCGTCCAGTTCGCGGGTTTTCTATTTTGAATGTAATTTGACCGCTACCCAGATATTGAACAACTATTTCAAACACATTCAATTTGGTAAAATCAATCGCGGGGAAGTTTCCAGTATTATTACATTTATCAACATTCCACGCATATTGACTGACCACATTTTCTACACTTCCCGCCGTTCTTACAACAGACATTCCCAAACTTGATTGTCTAAAACATAAATTGTCTGCTGGTGTGCCTATGCCAATATCGCAATTGAAACTATCTGCGGCGATAGATGACGGAAACAATGCGGAAAATCTAGCAACTAACCCCATACCACTTCTATATTTGGCTCGCTCAATAGTCGTAATCTGTGCCGTTGAATTACCTAAGGCGGATGTCGTCAAAACCGCCATTGAATTAGCAGACGATACCACCCCGCCATTAGTCTCCGTTTTGTCAAAGAAACGTGTATTTATGCCATATGTGAATACATTTTGTAATACTGGCGACAGAGTAGCAGTTCTCAATTCTCCGAAGGCGTTGTTGGTAAAGCATCTTTGATGCTATCTATTGATAAAGAAGAAGATGATGATGTAGTTGATGAAGATGGTGTATTCGTGCTTTGACCAAAAAGGTTCATTTTATATTTTATATTATATAAATATGCCAATAATAATACATGATTTGCCAAGTGATATAGTTGGACACATAAGAACATTTGTTTATTCAGAAATGTCCCAGCAATATATGCGGTTTGTCTCGCACATTCCAATCACACCCCCCTATTATAGCAGTTGATATTGATAATGTAGATGGTGTCCAGTTTTTCACGATCTGTTCTATTAATTGCTACAGACGAGAGTCTAATATTAGAGCAAGATATGGCGAACCGTCTTTAATCGTTGTTAAGTATTAATCTTTTTGTTTGTTTCTCGTGCTTCTTCTTAATGGTGCTTTTGCTTCATCCGTTTGTTCTTCTTGTGGCACTTCTTTCTTCTCTTTGATAAACTGATTAACAATAACGGCTCCAATCTTGCTTAATTGTCGTAGTTTAATATTTGTTATTATTCCCCCGTGGTCGTTCCATATTTATATCTGCTCAAGCAATTTATACTTATCCTCTCTGCTTGCTTTTTTACCTAATGATTGGTATTTGCTTTCTTCTTCTCCGTTTTCACTTTCAGTTTCATTAGTATTATTTAAATTCAGACATAAATCTATTTTGCGTCTTAACTCCTCTAATTCTGTTTTAATTCCTTCTGCCTTAATTTCTTCGGGGTCGGCCACATTAACCCAACTATAACTAAAGCTAGTAAGCATATCACCATGACCGAGCACATTAGAAACCCATGTATTGAAATTCTCTATTTTCGGGTTGGCAAAATTACTATACGACAAACTCGCATAAAGTTTCCGCAACATACTGCTTTTCTGCGTGTATTCCGATAGCCAAGGAAAGATTTTGATAATTCTTTTATTTAGTTCATTATTCTTTTGTTTATAAAGCACGCCTTCTTTGTTGATGATAACTGCTTTTTTCTTTTTGAAATGGTTCCGTATTGAATTTACTTTTTCTATTACGAATTCAGGAGTAAAAAGGACAACAGGCCTCTCAGTCCAATTCTTTTCTTGTCCTTCTCTCTTTTTTGCTAAATTATTTACCCTCAACCAAGAAGGTTTATCTGGTATCAACTCATATGTGTTTTTATCAAATATTTCAACAGGCCTTGCTCCAATTGCTATCATCAAAGCAAGTAGTTTAAGATAAGGGTCATTACTTAATATCATATCGTTCATTTTAGCCATTACATCACGAACATCAATCTGTATTTTTTGTTCATTTTTGCTTTGACATCTTTTTTATTCCCCTCAACAATATCAATCCGCTCGTCTTCATTCAGATTAAAATACTTATCCAGTTTGCTCATTTCATATACCTTTTCAATTTGATAAGGTTCTATTGCTTTTTTTCTTACTTCAGAAAGTCTTTGCCTTCTACTATTCAAATTTGGATACACAATAGCATATTTTGGATATATGACTTTTAGTGCCTCAAGTGCCTCTTCATCACTCGTCGGTGTGCTAAATAGCGATATAATAGCATTATGAAAGGCGATACTTGGTTTCAACTCACTATCGTAGAAGTTGGACACGACTTCATAAATTTTATTTTCTGTAGTAGCAACTCTTAACTGCCTAACAAATTTCCTGTCATCTTCGCTCCACATACTCAGTGTATATTAGACAAGTTTATATTTTTATAAATTAAAATTAAACACTTTTTTCGGACACGGCTAAAGTCGGTCGGTTATGGCCCTTATATGGTCCCTTACGAGGACCTTCTAATTTTTTCGGACCCCATCAAAAAAATAAGGACCAAAACAAGGACGACTTATAAGAAGATTTCCAATGAAATTCTATTTACTATTTACTTTATTTTACCTACTTATTTTGAATGAATTTTAAAGAAAATATAAATAAATAAAGATATAATATAGAGAGAATTATTGAATAAAACGACTTCCTGCCCGTCCTTAAAAAGTCCTTAAAACTTAAATTTTTTGACGGGCCAATTGAAATTTTTTTTTATAAAATAACTTTTTGTCCGGTCAAACAATTGGAAAAAAAAAGAAGTACTTTTTTTCGGACACCTTTTAAGCATCATTTATATATAAAAACTCTTACTATTAATTTCAAAGAATTTAGAACTTATTTTTGAAAAAAAGGGGACTTTTTGCTCAAATTAATAATAAGGCTTATTACAGATAAATTGACCCTTCTATTAAAAGAAGACCAAAAATAAAAAAGTGATAAAATCAAAAAAAAGTTATCTTTTTTTATAGTTTTTTCAAAAAAATTTTAGATTTTTTCAAACTTTTTTGGAAAAAAATAAACATTTCAAAAAAATAAGGACTTTGAAAAAAAAAGAAGGACACTTTATAAGAGTTATTTCATTATATCTAGCCTTGCCACCTCACATTCTTTACAACTCTTAATAGTGCCCTTATAGTCTTCCTGCCGTCCCCCTTAGTCGTGTGGCTATCGCCCCCTCCCCCCACGAACTTCGTTCGTTGCCCCCCTCCCCCATTCAACTTTTAAGATCCCTCCAATTTTGACCATATCAGCAAAAAAAAGGACCAATATCGGCAACACCAGACACCTAGTGGCTCAGGACAAAAAGCACCCGTGTGGCTTTTTTACATGGACAACTTTCTGCTTTTCAGTGCGGACACTTGGACAACTTTTCCACTTTCCGCATGATCATTTATGTGTGGCGGACCTGTCTATTCGTATATCAAATACAAGCACAGAAAAGACGAAAAACACACCTATGTTTTACAAAAACACACCTATGTTTTACAAAAACACACCTTTGTTTTTACAAAAATACGACAAACTAAGCACACTAAGAGAGATTTAGTCAAAATGACGATAAAAACCATATAAATGAAATTTATATATATTTTATAATAATAAAATATGGTTTTTGTCGTCATTTTGACTAAATCTCTCTTAGTGTGCTTAGTTTGTCGTATTTTTGTAAAAACAAAGGTGTGTTTTTGTAAAACATAGGTGTGTTTTTGTAAAACATAGGTGTGTTTTTCGTCTTTTCTGTGCTTGTATTTGATATACGAATAGACAGGTCCGCCACACATAAATGATCTACATATATATACATACATACATACATACATACATACATACATATGTACATAAATACATAAACACATACATACATACATACAGACATACATACATACATACATACATACATACATACATAGACACACACACACACACACGGACACACACACACACACACACACGGACACACACACACACACATAGACAGACAGACAGACAGAGAGAGACAGACAGACACACACACACACAAACACACACACAAACACACACACAAACACAAACACACACACACACACACACACAAACACACACACACTAGACACAAAAAAAGAACCCTAGCTGGGGTGGGGTTTCTGTGGCACGCCACATCACCCCCCCCCCCCAGATTTTCATATAGTTGGTATTTTTTTCATTTTAAGAGATAACAACATAAATCCCCGTTTTTACACATATCCCCAGAGACACACCCCGTTCGGCCCGCACGGAACAAAATGGCAACGGACGGAAAAAAGTGGAAACGGATAAATAAAATGATACACATAGCCTTTCTCAACATTGAACACACTCACAGCTGTCAATTTGCGAAAAAAGAAATATAACGGGTTTTGCGATTTTTCTTGACTTTTTTGTTGAAGTTCTGTTAGATAGAAAAATGAAATAGAATTCATCAGCCAAAACTTCAATGCGACGTGTCGTTCGTTTTGTGCGACGCATCGTTTTGCTCTTTTGCGTCGTCGTTCTTTTTTTGCGAGCAATAAGTGCCTCATCCATATTATATATTATATTATTTATGTCATTAAATCTTATCCCAAATAATGTAAAAGATAAATATATGTGGAAAGAACAGTTCGAAATTAATAGATATAGTTTAAGCAAGTTAAATGAATTGAAAATAAAGGCAGATAAAGAGATTGAAAAAGACGAAGCGATAATTGAGAATATGAAGAAAGAGTTGATGAATAAGAAGGAGAGGCGAGATGCGTTGAAAGAGACGATAGATGAAAGAGAGAAGGAGAGAGAAGAGATAGAAGAAGATTTGATGGAGGATAGACGAAAGAAGTTGAAGGAAAGAAAGATTTAGAGTGAAATAAAATTGATGAAGCATTGGAAGAAGCAGAATAGAGGAATGATAGTGGCAGAGGAGCTTGTTAAGATGGAAAGAATGATTGAAAAAGGAACGACATTTACAGAAGCGTGTATGATGATGAAAAGATTAGATGAAATAGGGATAGATGTAGGGGAAGGTAATAGAAATATGAATAAAGCTTATAGATAATTGACTATATAAAGTCCTGGGCACGACTCTAAACTACCCCTACACATTCATACATAGATTGTCCCTGTGTTTGTATGTGTAGGTCGAAGCGATGGAGGAGGTCGTCAAGGCCCTACAAAGAGCGCGAATTGAGACAGAGGAGGGAAGCGAAAAAGAAGATGAAGAAGAGGAAGAGGATGCCGACCCAGCCCCTGCCGTCGCCCCTGCCGTCGCCCCAGTTGGAGACTTCATTGAAGACGTCGAACAAGTCAGGTGGAACAAGGAAGAAAAAGACTATATCGTCAAAATCCACAAAACCTTTCTCGATTCCGTCAAAGAAATCCATATTAGTAAGGATGGCAAAGATTTCAAAAATGAAGCTGGCTTCGTCTTTCGTTCAGTTGGAATGGATATGAGCATCAAAAACCCATCCACTCAGAAATTTTTTTTAGTTGACGCTAAATTGTTGAATGGGAATGAATACCTTATCTTTCCCTCCTTAACTTCAATCAACAAAAAATACAAAGATAATATGAATGCGATTGAGTTTATCTTGCCCATTTCTGGAAATTGGAGGAGGCGTGTTGTTCGTCGAGCTCAATAAAAATCGTTCTCACAAATCTAATATTACTCTTGCTTTTCTTTCTCTTTTGCTTGTTCTTATGTTTTCTGGTTGTATGTCTTCTTTTTTTAACTGTTGCTTTATTTTCTTCTCCTTCGTTATCTCTTGAACTTGTTCGTTAATTTGCTTTTCATCATCAACTGGCTTTTCAAACTTAGTCTTTAATAACTCCCGGGGGCTAACTAGTTCTTTATTAGATAGCACAATCTTAAATCCATTTCTACCCAAAACCGTATATATCTGCTTTGACCAAGTTCGTCCGCCTTTTGAAAATAGATTTCGTTGAACTTCTCGTCTTACCTTATCGCCAGGTTCAAATTCGTTAATACTTTCATCTCTTTCAATTTTTTGTTTATTTGTAGCTTTTCCATTTAATACATCAATTGGTCTAGCTTTGATTGTTGGATGAAAACGATTATTGTAAGCTTTGACCATATCGTCAATGATGAGACCCAGTCAAAGTTCCCATTAGTTTCAAATAGTATGTCAAGCCACCTTCTAATAGTTCTGATAATACGGTCAACTATTGCAAGTGCTTTGTGGTCTCCTACTTCAACTGTTCTGTGTTCAATATTATGTTCATCAAAATATTTATTAACTGCTCCTTTGTATTCTCCTCCGCTGTCTGTTGTAATGATTTCTTGAATATATGGAATAGATTTTAAACCAGTATATACTTCATTCGCCGTTTTATTTTTCAGCGGTCTAACTTCTAAAAATCTACTACTAGTGTCAATCCAAACCAACATAAAAGCATATTTTTTATTACCTGGTTTATCTTTTAACTTAGACATATCCGCCAAATCTACAAACACTTGTTTCAACGGTTTATCAGCCCATATCGTATTCCATTTCTTACTTTGTTTTTTTTGAAAATGTAGTTCTAATGCCTGTTGCTCTTTTAGTTCTTGTAATTCGTCGTCCATCGCACCTCCTAATACTTAATGCTTTATCCTTATATATTAATCTTTCTTCTTTTTCTAATAATTAGAACAAAACTCATAAGTATAAAATCGGTCGAATGTATCTTCAATTGCCGTAATCTCTGTTCGCTAAACACAGAGTTAATCCACACACATAACAGCTATTAAAGTCATGCTCAAAACGATTATATAGATAATCCATAATGTGTAAACGAACATCTAATGGTAGGTTTTTTATCTGGTTCATATATATTAAAACTTTAAAAATATCTTTGAAACATCATTGTTTTCTTTTTTTGACTTCTCTGGTTGTCCCGCATAAACATTGACATTAACACGGCCAGTCTTCTTACCTCCCTTCTTCGGCTGTTCTTCTTCCTCCTCGCTTTCACTTTCACTATCGCTTTCTTCTTTCACTTTCTTTTTTGCCACTTTCTTTTGGGGTTTCTTTTGCTTAGTCTTAATCTTCATCTTGGATATTTTATCCGCAATGAGGTCAACAAAGTCTTGTTCAACCTCTTCATCACTTTCACTGCTCTCCTCACTTTTTTCGCCGTCTCTACCATCAATCATATCCTTAGCCAACTGCTTCTTAGTGATGTGGTCCATCTTTTCGTCATTGGTCATTTCTTTCACATTCTTAGCCTCTTCCTCAGCAAGTAGTTCCCTCGCCCTCTCAATCTTTCTCTGCTTAGCTTGGTTCTTCTTAGCCTCCCAACCCTTTTCAAGGTTCTTCATAGCGACCTCTCTATTACCTCTTGGCATTTTATGACTTGTTTATATTAATATACAAAATAATATTATTTAGTTTTTATTAATAAACGATTTTTTAACAAATATAGAATGAGTCAATACAAAAGTTTATTAGGCCTTAATGAGCTGGCCGTTGATAGTCTAAATATAGCCAACTTAGATTTAACGAACACTAATATTATCGGCTTAAACACAGATAGGGTGCCAGAAGACGCTGACCCCGTAAATCTTTATTTCACTGACGGCCGATTTGATACACGACTGGCTACCAAATCAACGACAGACATTAAAGAAGGAAAAAATTTATACTACACAGAGCAACGAGTTAGGGATAACGACGAAGTCAAAGCCTCAACTCAACACCGCTCTAATACTTCTAATCCGCACCAAACCAGTTTATACAATTTGATAGACACTAACATATTTGCACAAGCGAGCGGGCAATACTTAACTTACAACGATGTAGAAGGCAAATGGAAGAATACCGCCCTCGGTTCAATTGACACACTCTCTGATGTAGTCATTACAGCACCAGTGGCGATGAATAGTTATCTAACATATAACTCAATAAACTGGGTAAATAAAACATTTCCGATAAATGTTGATGAAACAGGCAATATTAGTATGGGAAGGAAGAATATAACAGGAGTTAATTTACTAAATGACAAAGGTGTTGATGAATGGATATTTGAGCATAATGATAATAATAATCAAGTGTCAGCGAGTGGAAGTATAGATAGCCACATCGACGTGACGATAACAGGCTTCCCAGCAGATAACCAACTGATTATGTATAGCACAGGACAATGGAGAAATGTGGCATCACCCTTTCTTAGATTAGACGGCACTGCTAGTATGACGGGAGGACTAAATATGAATGGTTATGCTATTTCAGGTGCTTCTACGTATAATGGAATTAATCTCGCTAATCTCGCGGTTGATGGGTCGGTGGTCAAACTAACAGGAGACCAAACCATAGCGGGTATTAAAACATTTATCAGTATAATAAATGCGAGTGCGGGTCTTGATATGAAAAGCCAAAGCATAACAAATGTAAATCAACTAAATGGCAAGTCTATCACAACTTGGCTATCAGAGCACGATACGAACACGGCGAAAGTGTCGGCAAGTGGAAGTATTGATACACATAGCGATGTGATTATAACATCAGCATCAGACAATCAACTACTCATTTATAGCACTGGACAATGGCGAAATGTGGCATCACCCTTTCTTAGATTAGACGGCACTGCTAGTATTACTATGACGGGAGGACTAAATATGGGAAACCAAAGCATAACAAATGTAAATCTTGTTGATCGTGTGGATGTTTCTGTCCTTGATAGTTCGGCAGTTAAAACCTCAGGAAACCAATCCATAGCAGGAATCAAGACATTTAGCAGTGCCCTTGAAATAACAGGAAATTCAACGAATGCGACAACAAAGGGAACATTCGTGGTTTTTAACTCCACAACCAATATAGGAACTATCGGATGCCTTGATATGGGCACGGGCGTAAATTATAACTTTGAAATAAATGCCAAAAAAATAAGTTTTATTATTGATGGGGCAATCGTCGGTTGGGTAAATGCTTCGGGGCTAGATTGTAATAGTAGCAAAATAGCCAACCTTGGAACTTCAACATTAGCGAGTGGCCAAGACCGCTGCCATCGCTGGTTGTATCTTCCGACGGCAATGCGCTTTGTGCAACGTTTGCCAGTGGGCACGTTGGCAGGCGCCGTTGCAATACATGACGAGGCGACAGCGGGAACAGGCCAGCAAGGGCGCGGCCGCGGAATCCTCGCGGGAGCAGCAGGCACAGTCCAAGGTGCGGCTTGTAGTGGCTAGATAGTGGGCGCGGGGGTGGCGACCGCCCTGTCCTTTGGGGGCAGGGGATTTGCGGGGGGGATCGCCTCCACCGACTCTCCCCCCGGCTCCAGCTCTGCCAATAACGGTGGGTGTGATGCTCTTTTTCCAAAGTCCACCTCTCTCGGGCAGGCGCTCGAGCAGTGCCTCGATCACGACACACACCGACCTCTGGCGGTATATTTTTGACCTCGGCCCGCAGATGTTGCAATTTGGGCTGTGCCAGATCCGCGCGGGACAGCGCGGAGATAGATATTCCCGGACAACTCGGGCGCGCCGTCGCTAGCAGAAACACGTCACATATTTTCCTGTCACGCTGCGCCTTGTCCGCGGCTGCGAGCAGTGAATTGCGCAGGTCTTGGCTAGTCCGGACTTGCTGTAGAAAGGCCATGGCCCGCGCGTGCTGTGCATTGTTCTTGGCCCCGGCCAGGCACGACACTTTGTGCCGAGCTTTCCAATCGGCTTCTTGGCAGGCCACACTGCAATAATAAGCCACGCGGCACTGGGCACAGGCGCGATATTTGGCTGCAAGTTTCTGGCCGGCCATTCTCTGCTTTCGCAGCATGCCCCCGCAAGCCGCATTGGCACAACTATAGAATGACAGCACGGTGTCGCTCGGCATGACTGCAGAAGCACACTTTTCTTTTTTTGTGCACAGCCTCTCCCCCCCCCCCCCCCCGCCGGTCCGTCCCAAAAACGAGAGAAGGGGCGAGAAATGGAGGACCGGGGGGGGGGGGGGGCCGCCGCCCCTCCCGGGCAGAAAGGGGGTATGCGCCCGAGTGAAGACGAGGAGGGGGGGGGGGGGCCGCAAACCAACCCCCCCCCCCCCCGCAAGGGGGCAGAGGGAGGAATATAGATGTTTTCCCCGCGCTGTTTTCTGACACACAAGCACCTACCCCCCCCCCCTCCCCCGCCATCTGCCCCCGAATTCCCGGGGGAAAACACCCCCCCCCCCCCGACCGGCGGTTGTGGGGGGCACCCTGCGCCCGACCGGCTGTTGTGGCGGCCCCCCCCCCCCCCCCGCTGTGTTTATTTTTTGGTTTTTTGTTGGGAAGTGGAGGAGGGGGGAGGGCAAGTCCGCATTTGTAGAATTGCAAGTCTTTGTATACTTTTTTCTTTTTGGTCAAAAAATGGAGAACAAGACCGAGGCAGCAGCGGACGACGTCGCGTCTACCCAAGCGCCAGACCGTGCGCCTGTGGTCGAGGCGGTTCGTGCACCCGTTGTCGAGCCGGACCCGGTGCTCAACGTCCTGGCGTGCGCGACGTGCCAGCGCCCCGACTCGGCCGCCCAACCCCTCAAGGCGTGCCGGCGCTGCAGGCTGCACTTGTACTGTGACCGCAACTGCCAGGTCAAGCACTGGAGGGCAGAGCACAAGACCAGGTGTTATGCCGTCCGAAACTTTGCCTTGAAGGAGGCAGTGGATCAGCGAGTGACCCACAACTACCTGACGCTGCGGCGTATCTTCGAGGGACAGTTCACGAACCCGACCATCAAGGCCAGGGCGTTCCTGCACGAAGCCGTCATCGACATGTTGAAGCTGGACCCGGTGTGCGCGGACCTTGATCTGCTGTGGGACGGCATCAACGGCTGGCGGGGCTAATGTTGTGTCTTATAGTTTGCTCGAGGTTCTCTTGGGCTCTGTTTTGATTTTTTTTTTTTTTTATTAAAGACTACCTGATTCGGACAGACCGTCTGTAAAATCTTTTTTAAATATGAGACTACTTTGTTTTTTTCCCAAGATATTTGGCGCTGTCTGCTGTTCCGCGGGGTCGATTTGTGGTGTTTGTCGGGCCTGGGTAATAGCTTAGGACGGGCATCGATTCTGCCTCCTTGTACGATAGCCAGCGACGGTTGTCTACGGGCAAGCCAGCGCACACGGCCTCGAAGGCGGCGCGTCGCTTCGCCTCGAACTCGGGGTCTAGCTCGGCCTCGACACCCGCTCGCCGCTGACAGTCGTACGCGTGTCGACTGTGTTGCAACCACACTTCCTGCGGCTGTGGCGCTGCGACACAGTCGCCGCCGGGATTCTTTGTGTGGCCGCTCTGCAATACCGATTTCCACTGCCCGCTTGCCTCGCTCCGGAATGTAGTAGCCTGCATCTCGGTTTTTTTTCTAAAGCGATTCTCGAACCCCAAAAAAAAGTTCCAATCGTGGCGCGAGACTGTGGCCCCAGACGTCGCGTCGGCGGGCGGGAAGCTCAAAGGTGTTGGCCCCCACCCCCTCCCTTCCTCCCTCTCTTCCTTTCCTCGTCACCCCGCGCCCCGGCCCCCCCCCTCCCTTCCTCCCTCTCTTCCTTTCCTCGTCACCCCGCGCCCCGGCCCCCCCCCCTCTCCATTACTCCTTTGACAGTTGTCATTCTTTCTTTTTTTCTCTCTCTCCCATTTCCCCTCCCCTTCACCCTTTTGCCACACAATTTCTAGCTAGAAGAAAAAGTTTCGGAATTTTTTGTTGTTCAACGCTGCTGCAAAGAAAAAAGAAATGATAGCAGCCAGACCAAACACCGGCGGCGCTCTTGCGCCAAGGTTGTCAGCCGCGGGCCAAAAGCGCGCCCTCGTGGCCAGCAGGGTGAGCTGAACAAACAGCTGGCCGGTACAAAGGCCAAGAAGCGCGCGAGGCTGGACCGCCTGCCATTGCCCCCCCCCCCTCCCGCTAGTCTTTTTCGGGGAGCCACACTTTTTTAAGGCCCCCCCCCCCCCGCTGTCCCCGCAGTTCTCCCCCCCCCCTCCCCTTTCCCGTCCCCCTCTCCCTTCTTCTTCATTCCCCCCGCTCCCCACGGTCATTGGGAGCCGCTCCCCCCCCCCGCCCACGGCCTGCCACACAACACAACAAGCTATCTTTTATTTTTTTTGGTTTTTCCCAAAGAAAAAAAAAGAGAGAAGAGGAGGCGAGAGGAGGGAAAGCGAAAGAAAAGGGAGTAGAAACCATTCGCGCAGAATACGGGTGTTTTCGATGTACGCGGAGCTGCAGGCGGCCCTGCGGGACAAGGACATCCAACTGGCGCTAAATCACGAGGAGCACGCGCGCCTGGCGCGCGAGCTGAACGAGCGGCCCGCGCCGTTGCTGGTAGTCATCGCCGGCGAATCGGGGGTCGGCAAGAGCAAGCTGCTGTCGCAGCTGCTGGACGAGGACCTGCCCCTGTCGGGTGCGCAGGGCACGTCCTGCACACAGTGTCCTTTGCAGTTCGAATTCGCGGACACGCCCGACTTCGGGGCCGAGCTCTGCTTCTACGCGCGGGACGTCTGGCAGGCCCGAATACAGCCGTTGCTGCTGGACTTGGGCTCCGGCCGCCAAGAGTCCAAGGCGCGGACGGAGGCGCTGCGGACGTTGTGCGACATCTACCCCGGGCTGGAGGCGCGGCTGACCGGTCGCCCTTCGCTGCAGGACCTCGAGGCGTGGTACCCGGAGTTGCACGGCGCACTGGGAACGCACGTGCCGTTCAGGGGCCCGAACGCGCGTACGGCCCTGAGCGACGCGTTCGCGTGCGCAGCCGGTGGCGCGCGGGCCGAACAGCAGTCGCGCAAACGCCGGCGGCTGGCAAACAGTTGTTGGGGTTGGGTGCGGCAGGTCGTGGTCAGGGGGCGCTTCCCCCTGCTGCGTCAGCGCGAATTGCACAGTTGCGGAGGGCTGGTGCTGTGCGACCTGCCGGGCAACAACGACAGCAACCAGCTGCGCGACCACGTGTGGGAAGAGCAATTGCCGCGGGCCGACTGTGTGCTGCTGGTGTCTGACATCGCGCGCGCCCTAACGAACCGGCAAAATCACGACAAGTTCGACCGGGTGGTGCAGCTGTGCGCGCAGCACGGCCGCCTGAACAGGCTGGCGTTCGTGCTGACCAAGACCGACACGGGGCTGGACGCGGATGAGCTGGAAGGGAGCGCGGCAACGGGCTACTGTGTGGGCAGGCCCGACAGGCCGAGGCTGTGCACTGGCGGCACGGGCTGCCGCCGCAAGGGCCACCGCACCCTGCTGGGCGCGTGCCGCCGGTGGGTCAGGACAAATGAACGTCACCCCAACGTGGTGCGCGAGGCCCTGCGCGGCAATGTCGCGCAGGCGCAGGTGTGGGCGGGCCTCGCGCGCAACGCGTACGTGTGCGAGGGTCTGCGGGTCAGGGTGCAGGACCAGGTCCAACGGCTGCTGGGCCCGACGCAACACAAGCTGCAGATCTCGGTGTACGCCACCAGCCCGCGGGACTACGCTCGGCTCAACGACGGTACAAATGATACCGTGTGGCGGTGCAAGAGCCACACGGGGGTGCCGGCGCTGCGCAAGTACCTGCGGCGGGACGTGCTGCGGCCCGTGCTGCGAAAACACGAGGCGCGGCTGCTGCAGCTGCTGCAGCTGCACTTGGGCGCGGCCGCGCCGTTGGCGGGGCACGACGACGACAGCGCAGTTTTCAAAGCCCGCGTCAGCGCGTACCTGGCACGACATGCCGACGATTGGCGGCGGGCCTTTTTCGAGCAGGTCCACGCTCCTTTGGAGCGCAGCGTAGAGAGCTGCGCCACACCGGAGGCCGTGGCCCCGCTGGCCAACCGCTATCGCCACCAACAGCTCGAGCACCACGCAGTCCTGACCGCGATTCTGCGCCGCAAGGGCCAGGAGTACACTACCGGAGGAACGCAGAATGCGAAAGTCTGGCACCTGCGCCACGAGGTGCTCGAGCTCATGGAGCCCAAGGCCAGCGGTCTCGTCGTGTGTTTCATGACGACTGCTTTTCCCGAACGTCTAAACCTCTTGCAGACCGAGCTGCAGACATTGCTGTGCGAGCTACGTAAGCAGGAGCTCAGATGTGCAGACCTGATCGTGGCGCGGCCGGCGAATCGCCAGGGCCGCGACCTACTGGAGGATTGGACTGAGTTCCGGCGCTCCCTGGAGCAACCCGTCCGGGTAGCAATGCAGAGGCTGTGCGCCCGCGTGGCCAAGGTTTCCGGCAAGGGCTCGTACCAGCAACGCCTGCAGGTGCTGCAGACCAGCCTACAGCCGCAAGCCCGGCAGGCTCTACAAGCCAGCGTGAGCGGCCTCGCCGGCTGGTGGGACAGCTACTCCCAAGACCTAGTGGCTGGCTACCAGCGGCACCTCGCGTACCTGGGCCACATCTTGCTTTCCTCGCACTCCACAGCACAGGTGTTGTCGTTGCCATCAACAGACGGGACGCGCACGTAACCGCCATTGCCAAGTGGCACAATCGCTTGGCCCAAGCCCTGCAGACGACCGACTAGCTCCGCTGCCGGGATTGTCCCTCCTATTCCATTTGCTGTAATAAATCAGTATTTTTCTTTTTAATAAAATAAAATATATTAAAAAACAGACACACATACAAGCTATTAGCCGCGTTTTTTCTTCTTTTCATCTTGTTCCTTCTACTCTTTTGTGCTCAAAGTTATGGTAGCACTAGTGCTTTTTCGGGGGCACTTACAAGGACGGGCCGGCCCGGGAGCCGACGGCCTCCGCCATTGGGGCCAGCTAAGGAAGGTATCGAAGGGCGTCACCTGTAGGTACCGCAGCTGCCTGACTACAGCACCCGCCAGACGAGTCGCGGTGCGGTCGAACGAGACACAAAAAGTTTGCTTGTGTGACCAGTCAGCGCCTGGCAGCTCATCGACATTTCTGGTTGAGCCCTCCCAATGAAATGCTGGCTCGGCCTTTGGATTTTTCGCTCTGCAACAAACACAGTAGCCTCGGATGCTAACGTGCTTGAGAACCCCATCCGCACCTTTGTCCTCGACCGATTTGTATGTGTTAATCCATTCGTCGGGAAAGCCGAGAGGTGTCCAGTACTCGCGGCAACATTGGCTGAGCGCCGGGGTTTTCTCGGCCCGGAAAGTATTGTAGGAACTCTTGTGCTCTGTTTCGTACAAGACGTTCTGCGCAGTCACTGCGTACTTGGTACATTCCAGCACGTAGTAGCACGCCAGGGACTGTAGTAAGGCGTGTGGGCAGCCCGTTCTGACTTTTCAAGATCACGCTGAAGGCGTCCGGGTCCAAGTCCAAAAAAAGCGCCTCGCGGGGCTCCCGTCGCACGACCGGCGCCAAGACCTCTCGGAAGAAGCCACTGCGGGCCTGCAGGGTTTCGGCCCGGGTCTTGAAGAGAGTACCCCCGACGTCAAGCGTGATGATGTTGCCGGGCTCGGGCCCCCCGACGGGCTGCACGGCTGGAGTGGCCTTCGTCGTCCATGCTCGCTCGCTTTTATCTCCAAAAAAAAGTTCAGCCTTTGGGAAAATTTACCAACTTCAGTCGATGCCTTCTCTTCTCTCTTTCTTTTTTTTTTCGTCCGGGCTAAGGGGCGGGGAACTGTCCCCCCACCTACAGTTCTTCCCTTACCAAGAGCGTGCGCGGTCTTAATCTTTGGACACACCTGTCTTTTTTTTTAATGTATAAGAAAGGGAACCGACCACGATTTCCTCTTTTTTTTTAGCAGGGCCAGACAATTTTTTTTGGGGTTTTTTAATTTTTTTTACAACCAAGCTCCCGGTGTCTCCAACTTTCTCTTTCCGGAAACAAAAACATCTGTGTGCGCTATCTTGCGGCAGCGGTGTTCTTTTTTTTGCATAACGGGCCCTCCACCCCTCTTCAGTATTAAATATCGAAAGCTGCCAATGCTTGTTTGACTGTCTTGGAATTTGCGTCAGCTTGCGCGGCTAAATTTCCCTGTTTTTTTTCCAACCTTCGTTTTTGGCGGGCCTCGCGCGCTTGGGAAGCTTTGATCTGTTCTTGACCATCTGCTGAATTTGGGTCTAGCCTTGGCTTGAATTGGTATGATGCTGCACTTTTAGGAGCTTCGAGGCGAGGCGGCGGGAATCGCGTGTAGGCTGATCCCAGGCTCAGCAGCACCAAAGCCCCGCCGCAGGTTAGGACCGTCCTGAGTTGTAATTTCGGCTCGACTGGTGTTTCCAGCTTCATCTTGAGCCAGACGGGCTCCGTAAAGCGCCAAGCCTTTGTCACGGATTCGCCTTTCCCCGGTAAGTTGCTGTCGTGTAACAACGGATAAAACCAGGCATCAGTACAATATACGTCCGCGTCTATTAGGTTTGTGCGGAGCGCTCTCTTATTTCCAAGGAGAGGTTGGACGTACCCAGCCACACATTTGAGCACTGCGTAAATGTTGCGCTGACGCTCAACTACGGCATACGCGGTCGTGGTCCAGTTACGCTCATTATTTTTTTGAAAGTCGAGAGGGGTTGTTATTGACGAGAAGGCCAGCAACCTGGCGAACTCGCTTTCTGCAACAACAGCCAGGTCGCGGACCAAGACGTTCGCGACCTGCTCCTGCCCTGGTACTGCTAGCCACGCCACAGACGGATCGTTTTCGAACCTTCGTAGGCGGGGTAGCTGAGCAGCCACTTTGTGGACCCATTCATCAATAAACCTCGGGTGTGTCCCTGTCTGGATCTGCCAGTTGTCTTGTAATGTTGGATCGGAATAGAGGCCGTCGTTCCTTTGGAAAACCAGTTGCGGTTTATTTCGTTGTGTAGCTTCTTGGTTGAGCAATATTCGCAGAGCCTTGAGTCCTTCAGCGCCAAGGCCATTTAGGTTGATATACACATATGACTCCGAATCTGGCGTAAATCGTGTGAGGCCTGCCGTAGACCTGGTTTTTGCTTTGGCACGCTGGCCTTTCAAAGGCGGCCTCCCCGGAGGAGGCGGTGGAGCCCGGCCATTCGCAGGCATGTTGATTTTTAATAACTTAGGCTCAAAAAGTGTTACAACAGGTTATGAAAAGAGAGAGAGAAAGGGAGGGGGGCAGGAAGGAGAAGAGGGGAGCTTTTTGCTCTTTTTATTTCTTTCCTTTTTCAGGAGTGCATCGGGCCCGGGGGGGGCTGTTTGTGTTTAAATTTTTTTAGGGGTTTGTGTTTGGCAAAAATGGGGGGAGGGGTGGGGAACCACGAGCTAAACAAGACCACAGTTCAAGAGGGAGCGGGGGCGCGCACGTCCGTCAGGGTCTTGTGCTATCAAATTTCGTTGGTGGCTCATTGTAGGTACCTACGACCAGAGTTCCTATATTATCAAAAAAATAAATAATCTATCAAAATTAATTACTACCTATTACCTAACTGGTGGGGTTTAATTTCTAGTAATGGTGCCGTTCCTGACATTTACTTCTTGCTGAGTGACGACAAATGTGTAATGATTGGCCGCAATATTAGCAGTGGTAGCAATAAACTCCCATCGTCGCTCGGTGTCTAGACTTAATCCGCTGATTTCATTTTGGTCCTTGCTCCACAGCGGACGGGTATTGCCAAAGCTATCGCACCAAACCCAGTTGTATTGATAAACATTGCTATTCATCAAAGAAGAGCCTTCCAACTTCGATTTAAGATACATATAGTCTTCTAGTTTTCCAGTTTGACAATCAACATTGAATTCTTGAAGTCGTGCTCCGTCTAGTGTGGTATAAAAAGTTTGGACCTTAGCACCGAGCAGGTTGCTATTGTCATAAGCAGTGTTCTTATTTTCGGTCGTATTGAAAACAGTGTGATAAATTTTCTTAATTCGGCGTCCGTGGCCTCTGTCAAATCTAAGAATGACATTTTGAGAAGTTGAAGCGAGCCCGACTGTGTTTTTATACAAATAAGAATAATCAATGTTGAAGCTCATACCTTCGGGGCTCATAATCTTCTGTTGAATTGATTGAACGACATCGGGGTTAGTTTCAACAGCTAAGAAAGGCTGAGATTAGTAATAGTAACATTTGAATCAGCTACCGCAACAGTGCCTCCGCCAGTAGAAAGAGCATCATTGTTATAATAAAAGATTTTGGGTGTCTGTTGCCGAACAATCCGCAAAGTCAAAATTTCTGGAAACATAATAGTTTTATCCAGAGCGAAAATAGTATTGTAAAGCATTCCAAGATTAATCTTAACATTAACACTCGGGCTGGCATTATTAATAGTACCAGCTGAGAAATACTTAGCCTCATTAAAAGCAACATTAACGAACTTACTCGTGCCAGTCTCATTCGCAATAAGGGCATCATCGTGTCGGCGGGCATTTGTGGAGGGTTGTGCCATCCAAGCCTTTAATGCGGCCTGAACCTGAGCCTTCGCAACATCAATACCAGTATCAATCTGCCCGCCGCATTTCCTGCTATTGCCGAAGCGGTCAATGCTGTTTGTAATGCTGCCAACCTTGTAGCATCGCTGGCGGGTTGAAATGTAGTTGTAGCATTACACTTTTGAAGCATACAACCAGCTCCGCTTCCATTGTCGTGGTTTTCCAAAGCAAGTAAATCATCGATGGAGGTTTCGGGTTTCCAAATCATCTTAGTGACATTTCCGACTTCGTTAATGTCGCACAGATAAACACCACCTCTCGTAATCAATTGTATCTGCCTAATTGGGGACAAGCAATCCATAAAGCATTTATTGTAGTTTCCAGCCTTCGCATCCGGAGCATAATTAAAACTCAAAACAGAGCGAGCCAAGTTAAACGGGCGGCTGATAAGGTCAAAGTTGCTTTCCTGTCCTGCGGTAGACACAGTGATATTAATAGAACCCTCACGAGGGGTAAGCTTATTCAAGCGATAAGAAGCACTGATGTAGTCAGTCCTGCTGAAATCTAGTTCGCCTCCGTGTTGTGTAGGCATTTGTTTTTTCTTCTTTTTTCGGTTGTCCTATATTGTAATATAAGAAAAAAAAATTATAAAATTAATTATCTAGATTTCAACAAATTAAAAAATGATGTAAATAAATTAAAATAATTCGTCTCGCGGTAAATCAACAATGTCATAACAATTCCTAACCCGTTGAGATTAACTGGTTGGTCGTTTTCGTCAGTCAAGTAAAACCGATACACATTGCTTGAACTAGTAGATAGCCGTTTGCCGTATTCACTACCCGAGCCGTCGTAGATAACAGAGCCGAACGGGATTTCATTCGCAGTGTATATTTCTTGGAGCACGTGATTATCACCTTCGCCGACTAAATCTGACTAAATATAATGTTTTTTCACCAGTCAAGATTATGGCATTTGGCGACCTAATGGCATTATTAGCAAAGAAATACGTTGAGTCGCGGTCAAAACCCATTACTTCGTGAATACGAGTTTCGGTGTCAAATATAAACCGCGGTTGAATTCCTCCATTGTTCGCTACTGTAAATAATAGCTTGCCGTCTTCTGGGTCGGTGTTTGTGTTGTTGCTCGTAACGGTGTATGTGTAGTTGTTGGGGCTGTCTGCCGTTAGCACCTCAGCCAGTTTATTTTTTAAGTTGTTCATCGTGTAGTTGCCCTCGGGTATCGTAATCAGAGCCTCAAATCCATCTTCACTCAAAGTAAAAGTATTATAAGGACTTGCCACAGAGTAATACGACTTCGGCACATAGATATGAAGAATTTTACAGTGTGTCGGGTTGTCTAGCGATTTCATATCAACGGAGTGAGTGAAATCACTGTCCGTACCGTTTATCCTATTTTTACTGTTGACATAGTAAATGTTAGAGCTCCTGCCTCCTCTATATTCCATCGCACCTCCAATTGAGTTTATATATAGGAAAATATATTTTTGTTTTAATTAGCTAAATAAAGGTATCAAAGCCGTAGCCGTTCTGGGCTTTCAACTCCTCCGCTTCTTTTTCTTTTAAGTCCGTCCAACCGCTGGCAAATTTAAAGCGATTACCTTTCGCCCGCTCTAACAAAAACCTAATACTATGCCACCCGCAGGTATCTGTTGTGTCGCTTTGGTTTTTAACCTGATTAACCTTCATAAGCAGATATGTGTTCGGCTTACTCTTGTCAATAAGCTGTTTCATTTGGTGTAGAAATAGCTCAGTCAGCTTATACAGTGCGAGCGGGTCGTAGATTTCAATAGAGTCGTCTTTAATTAAGTCAACCCAAACAGCAATCCAATGTGAGCCTGGTTGGCTAGACTTATCCAAGTTCATAGTAAAACCATAATTCTTTCTTTTTTCTGGTTTTAGTTTGTTTATTTCGTCGCTGGCTACCGTGCCGATATACCATTCGTGCTTTTTCATAATGTTGTCTATTTCGTCCGTCATTAAACCTCGGTAGGGGCCTCCTCCCACGATTTCGGGTGTTGTGTCGGCTGTGATTTCGGGTGTTGTGTCGGGCGTGGGTTCGGTGTTGGTTTCAGGTGTGGTGTCGGGTGTTGGGGCTGGTGATGTTTCGGTGTTGGTTTCGGGTGTGGGGGCTGCTTCCTCGGTTGGTTGAATACCGAGATTATTTGAAACTTGATTTTTAATGTTTGGGTGGCTTCTCATTTCGGTTACTAAGTTATTTACATAATCCTTCTTCTTCATTTTTTTTCTGTATTTGCCCTTCTTTAAATATTTCTTAATTGTTGCTATCGTTAAAAGTTTGTGTATTAATTCCTCCATCGTTTTTGCCCCAGCACCAGCTTGGTTTATTCCCAAATAATCGGCTAGTTTTTTTCTCATTTCATTCTGGTCTATTCCTAAATCAATACCTTCATCTACTATAACTTGTGCCATACGCGCAGTCGTGTGTTTTCCTTTAACTTTTTTGGTGGTGGTTTGCCCCGAGCTTTCATTTCTTTTTCCAAAGCAGGCCCAAAGTTTTGGGTATATCCAATTTCGGATACTTGTAATCATTTTTTAAACCTGCGGATATGTATGATATTTTATCTTTAATTTCAAAGTGTTTCGCTTTTGCCTCCGCTCGTTTTTTTTCTTGTTCTAATTCTTTTTTGTATTGTTCAGCCAGTTCTTTCTGCTCATCTGCTGATTGGGCATCGGCTATCGCTTTCTCTATTCCTTTACCAAGTTTGTCAAATTCTGTTTTGCTCAAGCTTTTAATAAATTTAGTTGTAAAGCCCGCTTTCTTCATTAATTCAATGTAATTTTCTTTTAATTCCTTTTCAGCCTTTTTCTCTTCTTTTGTTTTCAATTGTATCTGTTTTTCTTCTGGTGCTTGGGGTGCTTGTGGTGGTGCTTATGGTGCTTGTGGTGGTGCTTGTGGTGGTGCTTGTGGTGGTGCTTGTGGTGCTTGTGGTGGTGCTTGTATGTATTGAGGTTGGAACTGTGGTGGTGGTAATAGCATTAAATTATTTTTTCTATCTTGTTCAAATTTTAAATCCTCTATAAGTTTTTGCTCTCTGTTCGCCTCCCTTATTAATTCTTCTTGTCTTTCTTTAATGTCAGCATTCTCCTTCCTCTCCATTCTTTTCTTCACGTCTTCTGCCTGTTCTCTTAACTTCTTTTCCTTTTCTTCCTGCTCGTGTATTAGTTCATATTTTTTCAGCAGGTTGTTTTGTATCTGGTTGCGGTTCTCGTGTTCAAGGCGATTGAATTCGGACTTAACTATTCGCTCTTTTGTCTTTCGTGTTTTCTTCGCTTTATTGTCCCCTTTCATATATTTCAGAAACAGTTTAACGATTTGAAGTGTTGAAAGGTCATTCGTTTTCTCGCCAAAGTTGAGATATGCTCGTTTGCCTTTCACTTTAATATATGGCCGACCATCTTTGGTTCTGTATATCCTTGGCGGTCGTTGTTTAAGTTTCTTCCGCGGCTTTTTTACAACCATTGTATATGTTATAGAAAAAATAATAACATAATTTACATTTGTGATTGGGGTTTAACGAAACTTAACCGCTCCGCCTCGTTGCTTGCCGTATCCTTGCTTCATCGCAGCCTTCGCTACACGGTCCGCATAAGGCACTCCGACATCGCTCAGAAAAGTAGCACCCCTTGAAATCAATTGGTTCTTCTTGATAAACCTATTAGCATCCACTATTGCTTGTCCGACTTTTTTCCAATTAACTTTGCCTCCTGTTTGTTTCTTTTTTCCCTTCTTCTTTCTGTTCTTCGCACCTCCCGCTTGCGGCATTGAAGGATTGTAGCTGATATTGTATCCCGATGGTTGTGAAATAATAACTGGTGATGTTGGCATCTATATAATGTGTGAAAAAAAATCAATAATAAAATTACTTAAATCGAATATTGAAATTCTGCCTCAGTTCGTCCGATACCGCATCAACATACAAAAAGTTAAACCTTTCCTTGGTCGCCTCGTGGTATTTTTCAATAAAGTATTCAAGGTCGTAGCCAAGGTCCAGATGTTTGTACACGAGTTCAATTTTATCCTGAGACTGTCCAGGAAAAATAAGAAGGTAGTCTAGCTGTTTAATAGCCTCAGGTCGTAAGTCGTTTAGGTATTGCGAGCTCATAATCACCTTTGACTTGTAGTGTCTATTTTTTTTCAACAGGTCGCTAACGGACTTATCCCTTAAACCACTACCTAAATCATCTAACACGAAAACGACTTCTGGTGATATGTATTTGCTCAGCCTCGGTGGTTTTTCGCCTCCCTCCTGTTTCTTCTTTTCTTCTTTACCAAAATAGAGAAACTTCGGCTTCGGTTCTTCTTTCTCATCTTTAACAATCTCGCCTTCTTCTTGCTCTTCATCTGGCTTGTTGAGCTTGTCTAACTCGTAATCAATCACACTGTATCCATCCGTTTTCAAATATGTGTATATAGCCATCGGGTTTCCTTTCTTCTTGAAGTGCTTAACCATTTCTTTGTAAATGTGGTCTTTGTGTATCGTGCTGGCTATAATAACAATCCTTGTTTTTCTGTCAGTCGTTAGTTTCAGGATTTCAAACAGTGCTGTCGTCTTACCACTCTTCTTGCGAGCGAGAAGAAAAATATTGGCATACGGTTCATCAAATATTACCTTATATCCTTTTGCCAACTTCTCGCCATCTCCGTTTTGCTCGACTGGTCTAACTCGTATATCATTAATTTTCTCCATCGCTATATTTTCGTCAAGCCAAAAATTCTAAACAAATAACAATTCTTCCAGCTAGTTGGTCAGTCTCAATACTACCATTGTCTGTTTTAAGCACTCTAAAACGGTATTGACCGTCAGTCCAATTAATAATACCTAAGTTGTAGCTAAGATTGGAAATGTTCGCAGTGTTGCTGTCGGCGAATGTGCTAATACCAATACGGTCCATATAAAGGATTTTTGTTTTCGTCTCCGATGTATCATTCATATAGTGGATAAACTTAACATTCATTCTAGTCGGTGTAAAGCTCAATTTAATGGTTTTGTCGAATGTCTTACTAGTACCATTAACCCCTCCTGGAAAATCATTACTTAGAAAAATAATCTTTTGGAATTTATAGTCTGCCATAGTGATGCCCTCTATACTAATCTTCATAAACTTTTTATTAATTAATATTTCTGCTCGGACTGCCTGCGATTTCTATTCACGGGTCAGTGTTAAAAAAATGAAAGTTGTCTTTATTGTATTCAAAAAGGAATAGAAACAAAATTTAAATGTGTGTATAAACCTTTTAGTGATTGGTGTGTTAGTTTTGATGAAGCCATTCCGCTAATCTGTGCTGGTCATGCTTCTTGGTATAAAACTCAACTATATGAATGTTCACTTCTTACTTGAAGAAGGGGAAGGAAGGCATAATTCAATCAATAGTGTTAAAATACCGACATAAGTGTTGGCTGTCTCGCACGGTAAGTTCTTTTCAGATAGCCTTACGATACAAAGGGTAATAATGGCGATAATGATACCCATTTGAAATAAGTATTTAATAAGTCGGCTGTCAGTTGGCCTGTTCTTTATACAACAACAATTCCAGTTATCTTCCAATTCGTGCTCTACTTTTTTTTCCTCAGTCTTCAATGAAATATCCAAAACACTGTTCTTCAACTCTGGTGTTAGTTCTCCATCTGCCATATCAATGAGTGGAGGTGGAGGGTGTAATCTAGGTGGCATTGTAATTACGTATTTCTGCTAATTGGTTTTTTTAATCGGCTATATCATTAGTTAGATTATTATTTTGCTTTTCTAAATAAATCACCTTTTCAGTTAAATGTTGAAAAGCACTGACCAATATTGGTATGAAGTCCGTGTATGATATACCTTCAAAGTTTCCATCCCCATCGTCTGCTTTTATTCCACTTTCAGATACAAATTCTGGAAATATTTTTTTTACTTCATCCGCAATAAATCCGTGGTTCTTTTTCTGTTTCTTTTCGTCTGATTTCAAATAATATGAACAGCAGTTTATTTTCATAAGTTTATTGCAACAATCCCCGCAGTGTAGTGTTTTAATATCTGATTTTAATCTCCTGTCTGAACCAGAAGACCATGTATTTGCTCCCGCAGCCAAATAAACATATCCTGTATTGTTTTCACCATTTGATAATGAAGTCGACCAAGCGTGTAATAAACCACCTGTATTCATTACTACCGCATAACCTGAAGAATCTCCTGCTTTCATAAGTATTTGTGGGTTGGTCGTATTGTTTGGCCTTTTTCTTAATGTTAAAAATCCGCTGGATGCTGTCGTCATGCTTGTATCACTCTGAGCATAGATTACTCCAGTCCCCCTCGCATAAAAATTTAAATCTTGGTTTGTGTTGCTTCCAGTAGCATATATTGAATTATAACCAAAACCAACTCCCTGTGTCCCGTTGCTGTGTCTAAATTCAACACCGCCAGAAGATGGGCTAAGATTGCCCGTGACATATAAACCAACTGGTGTAGCATGAGACCCACTTCTTGCTTCCCCGCGTATGTCGACTGTGCTATTAACAACAGATATCCCAGCATTTGCCGTTATTAATCCACTCGCGGTTGCCGTTGTTGTTGATATTCCCGCACTAGCCGTTATTAATCCTTTTGTCCATAAAGTCCCGTTTGCCCATTTAATGACATTAACAATTGCTCATTAGAATTTTCCCGCACAAAACCATCAGTCGAAGCAAAACCAGACCTAAATCTTACAGCAAAGCCTGAAATATCGTTGCCTGCAACCGCAGACCCACCAGATAGACTTTTACCTGCCCCAGGCTGAGCCATATAAATACCCCATCCTGAGTTGTCGGTATCCCACAGAAATATACCTTGCCCATTTCCTCCATCTACTTTATTTTGAATAGATAACTTGCAACCGCCATCTGCTGTTAATAATCCGCTCGCCGTTAATGTAGTTGTAGTCATTCCAGCAGTTGAAGTAATTGTTGTTCCTGTTATTGTTCCACCATTTGTTATGTTGTTTGAATTCATATCCAAAGCACCATAAAACCGCATACCGCCAGCATTGTTAAAACGGACAATGTCAGACGAAGCACTTTTATTATCCAAAAGTTTTGAAATATAAAGTCCCGCCCCTTTTGCATCAAATGCTACATTCGTAAATACATAACCTCGTTGGTTCGCGGTTCCGCTTGTAGCAGTATTTAGAGTAAATAAGAAATACTGATAATCTCCTGATGTCTGTGAAAAGAATATATCTCCTCCATTTTGGTGTAATATCCTCGCCCCATTATATGTTATATTTCCACCATTAGTGATAGTTTGATTATTAAAATCGGCATTGTTCGTTAAAGTTAGATATTTTATCGTAGTGCTCGCCCCGTTGAATGTTTTACTTCCTGTTATGGTTTGGTCTGTTGTTAGTTTTACATTTTGCCCATCCAATGTGTCCGCATACCCTTTTGTCGCTCCGTCCGGGTTTGTGCAAAGAAAAGCAGCGGATCTGACAAACCGATACGACCCAACAGCGTCGTATGCAATAAAACGTCTGCAGCAAGAAATACTCGACCAGCAGTACGACCCAACCGAAACTCTAAAACTTATCGCGGATCTGCGCGCGGCGCTGTTCCCACCGAAATGGGGAATGTTTAACGAAGAGGACTTAAAGCGGTATACCTATCTTCCGATGCACATTGCTTCGCTCCGAAAGTCGTGGCGTGATGAAGAAGAGAAGCAGGGGCGCCTGCCGACACTCTCGGACGCCCAGTTTGCAGACATACTAGAAGAAAATCGCAACCTAATAATGACCTTGCATTCCGACAACGAACGTGTTAACACGTACGAGACCGAGGTCGACTTAAATGTTAACAGACTAAGACCTCTCCTACAAAACTACACCACAATGAGCGTAGAAGGACAATTGCGAAGATTACGCCAGGCTTTATCTTTCCAGGAAATTATTGTACCCCGAAGCGGTTGGGATGCAAGGGTGAACCAGCACATACACAAGCTACGCGGTCCGCTGCCCTCTCCCGTGCTTCCCGTTGAACCCGCGTGGAGACCACCTACAACACAGAGCCAAGCTCCACGCTCTCTGCCTGTGTGGCGCCCCGCGCGGTCAAAGTTGGTGTCGTGGTCAAAGCGACAAAAACTGACAACAGGATTTAAGCTGCTAACGTGGAGTGCGTTGGAAGCGATGTGCCGGCGGGGTACGCAAGCGGAAGTTCTGGATGCTGATGATACACAAATGAAGTATCCCGAGGAGGCCTTCCGCCAGTTGCTACAAACAACCGAAAACGGGCTACTGGCTATCGACGCTAGCGACAGCAAGCCGGATCCGCCCGTGGAGCTCTCGGAGGCTGCTTTTCGGTACGCACTGCACCAGAAGAAAACCCAAGTATTGCGGTCCAACACCGTACGAGAACAAAAACGTCTTTACCAGAACACAGTGCAGGACCTGCAAAAACAAGGCTATTCTTCTACTAGCATTCACAAACGTCTTGCAGGGTGGGAAGCTGCATATACTGATCAGCTTGCGAAAGATGCTGTTCCTGCTCTGAGACATAGTACAGCCATGCCGGACGCAGAGCTTGTAGAAAGATGTTGGGCCTGGGCGCGTGCACAACTAAGGAACGACGCAGACGCCGAAGAAGATGCCAAGGACGAGGCCGACCATCTAAAACTCATGACTCTTAGAAAGCGTCACCGAGAATACAAACTGCCGGAGTACGTGGGTTCGCATGGAACGGTAGTGTCCTGGCAGCGACTTTGTGATCTATCAAAACAGCAACGAGAAGCACCGACTGCATATCATCTACCGCGTGCAGAGTACGTGCTGCGCAGCCACCTGGCAGTCAACGACGGCAAGGTAGTGATCCAAATTATCAACACTAGCAGTCAGCATATCTTTTTTTTCGCACTCTTTACACGACATTGTATAGCACCTCCGTTTTTGGTGAAGCTTTTTTTTTTAAAAAAGGTTCTATTCTATTGGAAAAATAAATATTTCCAAAAATAATCTACGGGTCTTCTAACCAAGTAAGAGCATACTGAATACTTATCGTTTGAGCAGATGTTGCTTGTGATGTTATGGTTAATCTATCACCTAGTAGCATGTCGTCCAAATCATAATCATTTAGATTAACGGTTTCAGCACTACTCAAATTTACAAAGATAACCGCTATGGTATTTCCATTAGCCACAGTCGCGGTAGTATCAAATGAAACCAGACTTGTATTAGTATTATTTTCAGCGTAGACGGCACCTGTCAAAGTAGCATTTTTTATTACTTTAATGATACAACTAGTCTTGGAGTCCGTATTTAAGATAGTTAGTCGTCGTGGATACACTATACTATAATTGGTAAGAGCACCACCTGCGGCAGTCGCATGATTTCTCATTGTAAAAACGTGGGCGACGGCATTGGTCGCATTGGCGGTTCTTTCATAAATAAACGGGATACCTCTTATGATTTCAGTTCCTTCAATGAAGCATCCAACACTAGCAACTTTAACATTTTGGACAGCTACAACTCCACCAACATTTGTTATATAAGCGGTGAAAGGTAAAGTAGTATTATTCAGGGTTGTTAAAGTTTGTGTGTTAGCATAACGAATGGCGTGAACCATTTGAAAATCTCCAGTATTCGGATTTTCAATATAGAAAGACACTTGTCCAAACCCCAAATACTGAAACTTAATTTGAAATAAATTTCCCTTCGTAAAATCAATGGCGGGTAAGTATGTTTTGCCATCCGCCTTATCAATATTCCAAGCTGTTTGCGAATAAGCATTAATAGTCGCTCCTCCTCGGTTGTGATATATTTTCATTACTCCATTTTCTCTACCAAAGAAGAAACCATCTGTAAAAGCACTATCACCTAATCCCACAGCCGAAAGATATTGAGCGCCATTAGCTTCTGTTGTAGTCCATAAGGCGGTAAATCTTACACAAACTCCCATCCCAGCACGATATTTAATTCTTTTTTTTGATTGAATGTATCCGTTAGCCCCTGCCACGGCAGTTGTTGATATGCTAGCCATGGAATTTTTCATTTCAACAGTAGAATTAACAACAGCACTATCCCATTTAGCAGAATTCACATTATACATAAACGTCTCTTGAATAATCGGTGTGTATTGTGCTGTGGATATTTCGCCGAATGCTGTTAAGTTGTCATCAGTTAATTTTGTTTTTAACTCTCCATAAGTTCCACATTTCAAATTAACAAAATTTCCTCCATCATCTTGTGCTATCAAATTTCGTTGGTGGCTCATTGTAGGATCCTACGACAAGCTTCGTATATTATATGAAAAAAATAAATCTAAATTTTTAAATATTACTTCAACGGATGGGGTGCGGGGTGCTTAATTTCTGGTAATGGTGCCGTTCTTGACATTCACTTCTTGTTGAGTGACGACAAATGTGTAATGATTGGCTGTAATATTGGCAGTTGTTGCGATAAACTCCCATCGTCGCTCGGTGTCTAGACTTAATCCGCTGATTTCATTTTGGTCCTTGCTCCACAGCGGGCGGGTATTGTCAAAGCTATCGCACCAAAACCAGTTGTATTGATAAACATTGCTATTCATCAAAGAAGAGCCGTCCAACTTCGGCTTAAGATACATGTAGTCTTCTAGTTTTCCAGTTTGACAATCAACATTGAATTCCTGAAGTCGTGCTCCATCAAGTGTGGTATAAAAAGTTTGGACCTTAGCACCAAGCAGGTTGCTATGGT
Organism: Paulinella micropora; assembly: GCA_019918135.1. Taxonomy (NCBI): domain Eukaryota; phylum Cercozoa; class Imbricatea; order Euglyphida; family Paulinellidae; genus Paulinella; species Paulinella micropora. The sequence continues at coordinate 41,390 of WBZZ01003942.1, forward strand.
CGTAGGCAGTGTTCTTATTTTCAGTTCCGTTGAAAACAGAGTGATAAATCTTCTTAATTCGTCGTCCATGTCCTCTATCAAATCTAAGGATAACATTTTGAGAAGTTGAAGCGAGCCCGACAGTGTTTTTATACAAATAAGAATAATCAATGTTGAAGCTCATACCTTCGGGGCTCATAATCTTCTGTTGAATTGATTGAACGACGTCAGGATTGGTTTCAACAGCTAAGAAAAGGTTGAGATTAGTAATACTAACATTTAAATCAGCCGCCGCGACCGTGCCTCCACCAGTAGAAAGAGGGTCATCGTTGTAATAAAAGATTTTGGGTGTCTGTTGCCAAACAATCCGCATAGTCAAAATTTCTGGAAACATAATAGTTTTATCCAGAGCAAAAATAGTATTGTAAAGCATTCCAAGATTAATCTTAACATTAATACTTGGGTCGGCAGTATTAATAGTTCCTCCAGAAAAATACTTAGCCTCGCTATGTGCAACATTAACAACACTAAGAGTGCCAGTTCCTGCGGCGATTAAAGTATCATCATGTCTGCGAGCATTGGTTGCTGGTTGAGTTAAGTAAGCCTGCATCTTTGTTTGGAAAGAAGTCATCACCTCGGTAATACGAGTAGTAATTGCCCCAGAAACATCACCACCATTCGTAGCACCAACAGCGGTCAAAGCCGTTCCGTCTGCCTTTAGAGCGATAGCATCAAGCAAGCTAACTTTTCTTTCAGTCGCAGCGGTATTACTAAAACTCGCCCCATTTGTTGTGTTGTTCTTTTGAAGCATACAACCAGCTCCAGATTTGTTGTCGTGGTTTTCCAAAGCTAGTAAATCATCAATGGAGGTTTCTGGTTTCCAAATCATCTTAGAGATATTTCCGACTTCGTTAATGTCGCACAGATAAACACCACCTCTCGTAATCAATTGTATCTGCCTAATCGGGGCTAGGCAGTCCATAAAGCATTTGTTGTAGTTCGCCGCCTTCGCATCTGGAGCATAATTAAACTCAAAACAGAGCGAGCCAAGTTAAACGGGCGGCTGATAAGGTCAAAGTTGCTTTCCTGCCCTCCTGCTGTAGACACAGTGATATTAACAGAACCCTCACGAGGGGTAAGCTTATTCAAGCGATAAGAAGCGCTGATGTAGTCAGTCTTGCTAAAGTCTAGTTCGCCTCCGTGTTGTGTAGGCATTTTTGTGTAAGTGCTTTTTTTAAAAGGTAGCTATATATTTTAATATGAGAAAAAAAAATTAATTAATTACCTTGATTTGAGTAGATTAAAAAATGATGTAAATAAATTAAAATAATTAGTCTCGCGATAAATTAACAATGTCATAACAATTCCTAACCCGTTGAGATTAACTGGCTGATCGTTTTCGTCTGTCAAATAGAACCGATACACATTGCTTGAACTAGTAGACAATCTTTTGCCGTATTCACTACCAGAGCCGTCGTAGGTAACAGATCCGAACGGAATTTCATTCGCAGTATATATTTCCTGGAGCACATGATTATCACCTTCGCCGACTAGGTCGCTTTGTAGATACAATGTTTTCTCGCCCGTCAAGATTATGACATTTGGAGACTTAATGACGTTATTAGCGAAGAAATATGTGGAGTCTCGGTCAAAACCCATTACTTCGTGAATACGAGTTTCAGTGTCAAATATAAACCGCGGTTGAATTCCTAGGTTGCCCGCTACGGTAAATAATAGCTTGCCGTCTTCGGGGTCTGTGTTTGTGTTTGGTTTGGACTGTCTGCGGTTAGTACCTCGGCCAGCTTATTTTTTAAGTTGTTCATTGTGTAGTTTCCCTCGGGTATCGTGATGAGCGCCTCATATCCGTCTTCACTCAGGGTAAAAGTGTTGTAAGGACTGGCGACAGAATAATACGATTTCGGCACATAGATATGAAGTATTTTACAGTGTGTCGGGTTGTCTAGCGATTTCATATCAATGGAGTGAGTGAAATCACTGTCTGTTCCGTTTATCCTATTTTTACTGTTGACATAGTAAATGTTGCTACTTCGCCCACCACGGTATTCCATCGCACCTCTAATTTTGGAAAAATATATTTTTTTGTTTTAATTACCACAACGGAGGGGGTTAAATGTATGTGTCAAAGCCGTAGCCGTTCTGGGTTTTCAACTCCTCCGCTTCCTTCTCCTTCAAATCAGTCCAACCGCTTGCGAATTTAAACCTATTACCTTTTGCTCGCTCTAAAAGAAACCGCATACTGTGCCATCCGCAGGTATCCGTTGTGTCGCTTTGGTTTTTGACTTGATTGACTTTCATAAGCAGGTATGTGTTCGGCTTACTCTTTTCAATAAGCTGTTTCACTTGGTGAAGAAATAGCTCGGTCGGCTTATAAAGTGCGAGAGGGTCGTAGATTTCAATAGAGTTGTCTTTAATTAGGTCAATCCAAACAGCAATCCAATGCGAGCCTGGTTGACTATACTTATCTAAGTTCATAATAAACCCATACTTCTGTCTTTTTTCTGGCTTTAGTTTGTGTATTTCGTCGCTGGCTACCGTACCGATATACCATTCGTGCTTTTTCATAATACCGTCTATTTCATCCGTCATTAGCCCTCTACCTTCCCCCGCTAAGTTCGCTGGTAGTTTTTGTTGCTCTTCTGTGGGTGGTGGTTGTTACTCTTCTGTTATTGGTGGTTGCTCTTCTGTTGTTGGTGGTATATCTTCTGCTGGTGGTTGTTGCTCTGCTGGTGGTTCGGGGGTTGGCTGTTGTTGTTGCTCTGGTGGCTGTGGTTCGGGGGTTGATTGTGGTATCTGGAATTCATTTGAAAGTGCTTTATATGTGTTAGGGTCGACATACATTTTGTTTATTAGGGTATTTACTAGTTCTTTTTTCTTTGATTTGGTCTTCCATTCACTTCGTTTCAAATGCTTTTTTATCATCATCTTAGTTAATATTTTTCTAATGAGGTCTTCCAATTTTTTAGCACCAGTTCCGCCCTGTGCGGTTAGTCCTATTAAAGCATTTTCCAATTCCGTAAATGTCATACCGGCGGTTATGTTTAGTTCTCCCTGTCTAAGTGCTATGATTTCTTTGATATAACCGTTAGCAGTTCTGCCTTCAACATCTTTGTTTCCGTGTTTGCTTCCCCTCGTTTTCCACCCTAGATTTTTTGCTAAACTATTAACACTAATCTGTCTTTTCTTGCCGCCACTAGAAAATAGTGTTTGAGCTCTTTCTATCTTCGCTATAAATGCTTTCTGTTTTTCTTCATCTGCCTTCTGTTCTGCTTCGGCTGTTTTCTGGTCTGCTTCCATTGCTTGCTGTCTTAAATCGTCTTGTCGGCGTCTAGCTTCATCTTCCCTTCTTTGAATTTCCTCCGCAAATGCTATGGCTTCTTCTTCGGTCAAAACATACTTTTCCTTTCTTTTTAATTTATCTTTTGCTTCTCGCAATGCCATATCTCTTTCAATTAAAGCCCTGTCAATTGCGTTTTGTCTTTTTATTTCTCGGTCAATAAAAGCCAATCTTTGTGCTTGCGAGTTTTCGGTTTGTATGAGTGCGAGTTCATTTCTTTTCGTTTCGGCTTGTCGCTCTTCTATTTTCTTTTGTTGTTCTTTTGCTTCTTGGTCTTTCTTTTCTAGCTCGTGTATTTGCTCATACTTTTCCAGTTTGAGTTTATCTAGCTGATTATTTACCTGATTGCGGTTCTCGTGTTCAAGACGGTTGAATTCGGACTTAACTATTCGCTCTCTCGGCTTTCGCGGTTCTTTGGTTTGTTCATATATTTCAGAAATAGTTTAACGATTTGAAGCGTGGAAAGGTCATTCGTTTTCTCGCCAAAGTTGAGATATGCTCGTTTGCCTTTCACTTTAATATACGGTCGGCCATCTTTGGTTCTGTATATCCTCGGCGGTCGTTGTTTTCGCGCACCTCCTCTTCTTAATTATTTCATATGTATATTGTTAGAAAAAAAATTAATATAAGATTTAGTTTAATACCTAATGAAATTTGACTGCTCCGCCTCGTTGCGTGCCGTAGCCTTGCTTCATCGCAGCCTTCGCTACACGGTCCGCATAAGGCACTCCGACATCACTGAGAAAGGTAGCACCTCTTGAAATCAATTGGTTCTTCTTGATAAACCTATTGGCATCCACTATCGCTTTTCCGACCTTCGCCCAATTTACTTTGCCTCCTGTTTGTTTCTTTTTTCCCTTCTTCTTTCGTCCTCCCGCTTGTGGCATAGTTTGATTGTAGCTGATGTTATAACCTGATGGTCTACTGATAATCACTGGTGATGTTGGCATACACCTCCAATTTTTGGTGAAGTGTTCGTATATATAGTTCTGAAAAAAATAAATAATAAAATTACAAACATCGTTTATTGAAATTTTGCCTCAGTTCGTCCGATACCGCATCAACATATAAAAAGTTAAACCGTTCTTTGGTCGCCTCGTGGTATTTTTCAATAAAGTATTCAAGGTCGTAGCCGAGGTCCAGATGCTTATACACGAGCTCTATTTTATCTACACTCTGACCGGGAAAAATAAGGAGGTAGTCCAGCTGTTTAATTGCCTCAGGTCGTAAGTCATTTAGATACTGCGAACTCATAATCACCTTTGACTTGTAGTGTCGGTTTTTCTTTAACAGGTCGCTGACGGACTTGTCCCGTAATCCGCTACCCAAATCATCTAACACGAACACGACTTCTGGTGTAATGTATTTACTCGGCCTTGGTGGTTTTTCGCCTCCCTCCTTTTTCTTCTCTTCATCTTTACCAAAATATAAAAACTTCGGCTTCGGTTCTTCTTTACCGTCCTGTACAATCTCTCCTTCTTCTTGCTCTTCGTCGGGTTTGTTGAGCTTGTCTAACTCGTAATCGATTACACTGTAGCCTTCCGTTTTCAAATATGTGTATATCGCCACTGGGTTTCCCTTTTTCTTGAAGTGCTTAACCATTTCTTTGTAGATGTGGTCCTTGTGTATTGTGCTGGCGATAATAACAATGCGGGTCTTTTTGTCGGTCGTTCGTTTCAGGATTTCAAACAGTGCGGTCGTCTTGCCGCTCTTCTTGCGAGCGAGAAGAAAAATATTGGCGTACGGCTCGTCAAATAACTTATATCCTTTAGCCAACTTGTCGCCATCTCCGTTTTGCTTAACTGGTCTAACTCGTATATCGTTAATTTTTTCCATAGTATGAGCTTTTTTTCAAAAACCTCCTACAACCTCAAAAACACTTTTATATATTCTAAAATATATTTTTTGTTTTAATCGCTTACCACAACGGAGGGGGTGCAGGGGCTTGCCCCTGCTTTATCACGCGAGAAATTCTAAACAAATAACAATCCTTCCAGCTAGGAGGTCAGTCTCAATACTGCCATTGTCCGTTTTAAGTACTCTAAATGTGTATTGACCGTCAGTCCAATTAATAATCCCCAAGTTGTAGCTGAGATTAGAAATGTTTGCGACGTTGCTGTCAGCGAATGTGCCGATAATACCGATGCGGTCCATATGAAGGATTTTTGTTTTTGTTTCCGTCGTGTCGTTCATATAGTGGATAAACTTAACATTCATTCTAGTCGGTGTAAAGTTCAATTTAATGGTTTTGTCAAATGTCTTGCTACCGCCAACAAAATCATTACTTAGAAAAATAATCTTTTGGAATTTATAGTCCGTCATTGTGATGTCCTCTATACTAATGCTCATAAACTTTTTATTAATTAATATTTCCGCTCGGACCGCCTGCGACTTCTATTCGAGATATAGCAATAAAAAAAATGAAAGCTGTGTGTGGTGTATTGAAAAAGGATGTGTGTATAAGCCGATGAGTGATTGGTGTGTTAGTTTTAATGAAGCTATTCCGCTAATCTGTTCTGGTGATGCTTCGTGGTACAAAATCTATATATATGAATGCTAACAAAAACCGCGGGGCTATTTCTTACTTGAAGATGGAGAAGGAAGGCAGATGCCGATGAGTAAGGTCAAAATACCTACATAAGTGTTGGCAACCTCGCACGGAATGTTCTTTTCAGACAGCCTCACGATACAAAGGGTGATGATGGCGATGATGATACCCATTTGAAACAGATACTTAATAAGTCGGCTGTCAGTTTTTCGCTTCGTCATACAACAATCCCAGTTGTCTTCGTATTCGTGGTCTAATTTTTTTTCTTCCTGCTTAATTTGGACGTCTAGCACGCGGTTCTTCAACTCGGGTGTCAGTTCGCCATCTACTTCTATGATTGGAGGTGGCGGATGTAATCTAGGGGGCATTGGGTGGAAAAACGACTGCTCGGATTTCTGCTAATTGGTTTGCTTGGTCTTGTAATATATTAAGTAAAGTTTTATTTTCTTTTTCTAAATTAATTACCTTTTCTGATAATTGTTGAATGGCTTTAATTAATGAAGAGCGATAAACTCTGGATAAGCGATAGTATAACAATAATCGCCAGTATCAACCATTTTAACATCTTGTGGTTTTATACATTCTCCTTTCAATTTACATTCTACTCTTTGCTTTTCACAGGGAACCAAAACAGGATTTTTAGATAATCCCGCAAAGTCTGATATATTCAATTCTTGTAGTATGTCATCTAATTCCTGTGCTATCATGCCCATTCTAAGTGGTGTAGTGTTTTCAATCAGACGAAAGCTAACTGGATTTAACTTATTAATCAATTCTAAACCAGGACATTCTTTGATATCTGTTTTTAATCTTCTATCGGAAGAAACATAAACATTTAGCGGAACGACTAATTGTCCATTGTCTCCTCTTAATGACATTTTACAGGCATTTGACGCATTTTCCCATATAAAACCATTAGTAGAACTATTGGGCACTCTAAATCTAATGGCGTGCGACGAAAAATCGCCAGTTATTGAAGCGGGTGCTACCCCTCCGTTTAGTGCTTTACCAGACCCAGAACTCGCCATATAAATACCCCAGTTTGTATCCGTCGTGTCCCACATAAAAAGCCCATTATTGCTCCCCCCATCTACCGTATTTTGAATGGATAGTCTTGAACCGCCATCTGATACTAACATCGCACTAGCATAAAAATTACTACTAGCAATTAACGACCCACTCCCTTTCGCATAAAAATATAAATTTTGATTTCCATCGCTTCCAGCCGCATACATTGAATTATAACCAAATCCTACCCCCTGTGTGCCGTTGCTGTGCCTAAATTCAACGCCAGCAGAAGCTTGGCCGAGATTTGCGGAAACATATAAGCCCACTGGTGAAGCATGAGACCCGCTTCTCGCTTCTCCTCTTATGTCCGCCGTGCTATTTACGACCGATATCCCCGCATTAGCCGTAATTAATCCGCTTGTTGTTAATGTGGTTCCACTTACTCCCGCGTTAGCCGTTATTAATCCGCTAGCAGTTAATGTGGTTCCAGTTAATCCAGCATTAGCCGTAATCAATCCGCTGGCTGTTATGGTTCCTGTTGCTGATATCGCCCCACTCGTCGTTAATGAGTATCCCGCGATATTTCTAACATTCGTTATATCATAGTTAAATGTCTCATAATCAAAATACAAACTGGCTATACGGGGCTGGCTTCTAAATGAAGTTCCACCACTTCCAGTCTTATTTACTATAAATATGACATATCTGGCGTTAACATTTGAAGCGGGTGTATATGTTTTCGTTGTTTGACTTGCCCACGCCTGCCCTGTTTGACTATCCCATAATGTATATGTCGCATTGTCTGTGCTCGTTCCAACATACCATATACTCGGGGTTGTTTCAATGTAATTAGCAGACGAAGACCGCACATAATATGTTTTTATCTTGTATATTGCTCCTAAATCTATTTTTATGTATTCGCCTGTGTATGCTGTTCCTCCCCATGTATTCGTAGTTGCTGGCACTCTGTTATATACTCCGGTCGTGTCGTTGTAATAAATAGCAGTCGACCAGTAATCGTTCTGGTCGGCATTAAAAGCATAATATGCTGGATTGTATTCATTAGAAGCAGAAGCGACGAATGGAGAAGGAGTTGTATTGGTCGTCATAGTCTGCGGGGCTGTGTATAGAGTAAAAGCAGAAGCCCCATACTTTACATCCCCTGTCATTGTCCCGCCTGACAAAGCAAGGAAAGCCAGCGACCCAGTAGAATTTACCCAGTTTGTGCCGTTGTATGTTAGTAATTGACCATTTGCGGGAGTTGTAATAACTACGTCGCTGTGTGTATCTATTGACCCATCCGCTGATACTTTTGCCTTGTTCGCATCGTGCTCACTAAATAAGGTTGAAACAACACGCCCATTAAGTGAGCCAGTATTCGTTATGTTTTGGCTGTTCATATTTAAGCCACCATTTGCTGTTATCGCACCACTTGCTGTGAGTGTGGTTGTTGATACTCCCGCACTTGCTGTTATTAATCCTTTTGTCCATAAAGTCCCGTTAAGACCATTCAATGACATTAATAGTTGCTCGCCTGAATTTTCCCATATAAAACCCATCGTAGCATCATTAGCAACTCTACATCTAAAACTGAATGAAGCAAAATCATTTCCTGAAACGGCTAAACCATTCGCTAAACTTCTAGTGTTTCCACCCCCACCAGAAGTCGCATAAATTCCCCAGCTTGTGTTTGTTGTATCCCATATAAAAATTCCTTTCGCATTCGTTCCATCTGTTGTTCCTTGAATTCCTATTTTTACACCACTAGCATTCGTTGCTGATGTTAATGTTCCTGTGTATGTAATACTCGCGTTTGCTGTAATTAATCCGCTAGTGGTTATTGCTTTTGTTGTTAATAATCCCGCTGTGTCTATTGCTATTGCCTCTGTTAATGTTATGGATTGGCCGAGTGTCCCGCCATTTTTGTAATTGAAACTGAGTTTATTTGAGTATTTTGCTATTTGAAAATTTGAAGAAGCATTTGAAGATAATATGTTCGTTCCGTTGTAATAGCAATCAAAATATAGATTAATGTTATCATGTGCCCAGTTCAATAATTGAAATGTGGGGTAAGCATCTGCCGTTGTTATCGCCTGTAAGTGTGCTCCTCCAATATTTGAAGCCGTCCCGTATAATTCTAATCCTCCTGTCGCCCCATTAAGTGATTTTGACGAGTTGCCTATGATTATTGGTCGGCTTATATTTGAAGTTAATGAAGTTGTTATTTTGTCGCTAAATGTTTTATTTCCTGATATTGATTGGTCGCCTGTTAGTTTCACGACAGAAGTATCAAGGACAGAGACATCAATACCGTCAACATTACCGACATTTGATATAGCAAATCCGCCCATATTCAACCCCGCCGTCATATTGGCTGTGCCGTCTAATCTAAGAAACGGGGAATTCGTATTTCGCCATTGTCCAGTGCTATAAATGAGCAATTGATTGTCTGCCGCAGTTGATATGATAACATCGCTGTGAGTGTCTATTGACCCATCGGCTGACACTTTCGCTTTGTTCGCATCGTGCTCTGTGAATAAAGTTGAAACAACTCTCCCATTTAGTGAGCCCACATTTGTTATGTTTTGACTGTTCATATTTAGTCCGCCCGTCATGTTTGCTGTCCCATCTAATCTAAGAAACGGAGAGTTTGTATTTCTCCATTGCCCTGTGCTATAAATGAGCAGTTGATTGTCTGCCGCAGTTGATATGATAACATCGCTGTGTGTGTCTATGCTGCCATCTGCCGACACTTTCGCCTTGTTCGCATCGTGCTCTGTAAACAAAGTTGAAACAACTCTGCCATTTAGTGAACTAACATTCGTTATATTTTGACTATTCATATTTAGTGCCCCAGTCATGTTCGCTGTTCCATCTAATCTCAGAAAAGGGGAATTCGTGTTTCGCCATTGACCTGTTGAATAAATAAGCAGTTGATTGTCTGCGGGTGTGCCCGTAATTACTACATCGCTGTGTGTGTCTATTGAACCATCCGCTGACACTTTCGCATTGTTCGCTATGTGTTCTGTTATCCAATCATCAACATCTTTTGTATTCAATAAATTAACTCCTGTTATGTTCAAATATCCTCCCATATTAATATTGCCGAATTCATCAACATTTATTGGAAAGGTTTTATTTACCCAGTTTATTGAATTATATGTTAGATAACTATTCATCGCCACTGGTGCGGTTATGACTATATCAGGTAGTGTGTCAATTGACCCCAGGGTGGTATTCCTCCATTTACCATCCACGTGATTATATGTTAAGTATTGACCGACCGTTGGTGTGGATATGTTAGTGTCTAAGAGATTGTATAAACTGGTTTGGTGCGGATTACTCGTATTAGAGCGGTGTTGAGTTGAGGCTTTAACCTCGTCGTTGTCTCTTACCCGTTGCTCAGTGTAGTATAAATTTTTTCCTTCTTTAATGTCCGACGTGCTTTTGGTAGCCAGTCGTGTGTCAAATCGACCGTCAGTGAAATAAAGATTTACGGGGTCGGCATCTTCTGGCACTCTATCCGTGTTTAAGCCGATAATATTAGTGTTCGTTAAGTCGAGGTTAAGAATATTTAGACTATCGACTGCTAGCTCATTAAGGCCTAATAAACTTTTGAATTGCGACATTATTATATAAATTGGATAATAATTCATCAGAATAAAAATTATTTTTGGTTAGATATATACCCGAGACAAACAATGCCAAGAGGTAATAGAGAGATTGCCATAAAGAACCTTGAAAAAGCGACTGTAATGAAGAAACAGTATGCGAGGCAAAGAAAGATTGAGCGGGCTAAGGAATTACTCGCGGAGGAAGAGGCTAAGAATGTGAAAGAAATGAATGAAGACGAAAAGATGGAACACATTACTAAAAAGCAGTTGGCGAAGGATATGATTGATGGCAGAGATGGTGAGCCAATCGAGGAGAGTAGTGAAAGCGAGGAAGAGGTCGAACAGGATTTTGTAGATATTGTCGCCCGACGTGTTGCGGGTATGAAATTGAAGACCAAACAGAAGAAGGCGAAGAAAGCGGTAAAAAAGAAATTGCCTGAACTAGAGAGTGAAAGCGAGGAAAGCGAGGAGGAGCCTCAGCCGAAGAAAGGGGGGAAAAAGGCCGGCCGTGTTAATGTCAATGTTTACGCAGGACAGCCGGAGAAGTCAAAAAAAGAAAGTAATGATGTTTCAAAAATGTTTTTAAAGTTCTAATATAGATGAAGAATATAAAAAATTTACCGCTCGATGTCCGTTTTCACATTATGGAGTATCTATATAATCATCGTGAGTATGACTTCAATAGTTGTTATGTGTGTGGACTAACTCTGTGTTTAGCAAACCGACAGATTACAGCAATTGATGATACATTTGACCGATTTTATACGTATGAGTTTTGTTCTAATTATTGTTTTGAACTTGAAAAAAAAGAAAGATTAATATATAAGGATACAGCATTAGGCGTCATTAAGTATTAGATGGACAACAAACCCAGCAATCCACAAAACAATGAACCCGGAGGTGATGAAGAAGCAGGAGGGGATGAAGATGAAAGAAAGGAACAGCAAGCTCTTGAAATCCACTATCAGAAGAGATTGCCGACTGATAAATGGAATACGATATGGTCTGATAAACCACTTAAACAAGTATTTGTAGATTTGGCTGATATGTCTAAACTTAAAGACAAGAAAGGAAATAAAGGCTATGCCTGGATGTTGTTTTGGATTGACACTCACAGCAGATTTTTAATTATTAAACCACTTAAAAACAAAACGGCGAAAGAAGTTTATTTAGCTTTAAAATCTATACAGTACACTCCGGAGAGTATTACAACCGACAGCGGAAGTGAATACAAAGGAGTAGTCAAAGATTATTTCAGAGACAACAACGTCGAACATCGGACGGTTGAAATAGGAGATCATCGGGCTCTTGCGATCGTTGACAGGGTTATAAGAACAATCCGGAGATGGTTGGACATATTATTCGAAACTAACGGAAACTTCGACTGGCTGACTTATATTAACGATATGGTGGATGCTTATAATATGAGGTTTCATAGAACTATTAAAGCCCGGCCGATAGATGTATTTAAAGGTGTAAATAAAAATAAACAACGTATTCAAAGGGACGGGTTAGTAGACGAATTTGAAAAAGGCGACAAGGTAAGAAAGGAACTAAAGAGAAATTTATTTTCTAAAGGTGGCAAGCAATACAGTAAACAAATTTATACAGTCGTTGGCCGTTCCGGTTTCAAGTTGATACTCAATTCTGATGAGCTAATAAGCCCCCGGGAATTATTAAAGACCAAATTTGACAAACCGGTCGATGAAGAAAAACAAATAAAAGAACAAGTAAAAGAAATAACGAAAGAGAAAAAAACAAAGGAATTATTAAACCGGGAAGAAATACAGCAGGATAACATAAGAACAAGTAAGAGAGAAAGGAACGCCAAAGTAATATTAGATTTATGAAGTTCCCAGTACATTCCCAACTATCGTCGTCTCCAATGTCCCGCTATCGGTAAAATAAAGTTGATTGAACCCATATTGTCCTTGAAATGTTTATGGATGGATGTCAGAGATGGAAAAACTGTAATATCATTATTATGGTCTTCCACCCAAAAAAATCTCTGACGAATTGGGCTTCTAATTCCTCTGTCAATTTCCACCGAGCGAAATAGCAATCCTTGGCCATTTTTGAAATCGCTTCCATCGCGACTCAACCGTACTTCTTTGTTGGATCGAAGAAAACTCTCGTGAACCTGAACGATGTATTCATCATCTTCTTTTTCTTCTTGAACTTGTTCAAGCAAAGACCAACCGACTGGCGGAGGGATTGGTTGTGGGACGGGCTGGCCAGGGGCTTGGACGGGGGCAGGGGCTGGCTGGATGGGAGCGGGGTCGACTGGGGCTGGCTGGTCAGGGTCGGCGGGGGCAGGGTCAAACTGGACGCCTTCCAACGCAGACGCTAAATCATCCATCACCTACATAAACACACAGAGGGACAATATGTGTTTATGTAGGGGTAGTTTATTGTCGTGCCCAGGACATAATATAAAAGTATTTTATTCCCTTTAAGCCCTGTTCATATTCCAATCTCCCTCTCCCACATTTTCACTTATTTCATCAATTCTCTTCATCATCACACACGCCTCAGCAAACGTCGTTCCACTTTCAATCCTTCTTTCCATGGTTGCTATCTCTACCGATTTCAACATTCCTCTATTCTCTCTCCTCCATTGCTTCATCAATTTCATCTCATTTTCAATCTTTCTCTTTTTCATCTTCTTTCTTCTATCCTCCATCAAGTCTTCTTCGATATCATCTCTCTCCCTCTCTCTTTCGAATATCATCTCATTCAACGCATCAAGTCTCTCTTTCTTTTTTTCCAACTCTTTCTTCATATTCTCGATTATCATCTCATCTTTCTCTATCTCTTTTTCTTGCTTTATTTTCATTTCATTTAGTTTTTTAGGTCCGCATCTATTTGCTCTAAACGGTTCTTTCCACATTTCTTTATCTTTTATGTTATTCGGAATGAGATTAATGGACATTATGTTCGTGGTTTGTGTGTTTGTGGTTTTGTGCGTTTTTGCGTTTGTGCGTCAAAAACAACAAAAACGAACGACAGAGCTAAAACGCGTGCGCCAGCGCGTCAAAAATCGCCGCTCAGACGCATCGAAGTTTGGCTGTTCAATTCTATTTTACCTTTCGTAAAACCCGTTCTATTTCTCTCTTTCGCAAACTGATTTCTCTCTTCTCTTATCTTCTCTTATCTCCTTCGGTTTCCTTCTTGATTTCTACATGATTTCTCTTTGTTGTTTAAAAATAGCTATTTGGGCACGAAGACACTTTTTGGCGGGGCATTTTCTGAAAAAAATGACACTAAAAAAAGTGTAATTATCTTCTGCATATGCTGGTTGATAGCCCAGGACCCAGCAGACACAAGATTGTTATGGGTGGGGTTTCGAGGCAGCTCTAGCAACCGCGCTTGGTGTATGCACTTGCACATTCGGTGACGTCTTGCAAGAGGTTGCTGGGACTGCGGAATAACCTCGGCTTAGTGCAGTCTTGCCCTCAGCAGCTCCATCGGTGGCCCCGATCGTGACAGGTGCACCAGCTTGTTTTTCAGTATTATTTGTCCGGATTGGACCTGATGCTATTTTATTCCTGGTCTGTTGCCGTTTTCCTTTTTCGCTTCACTGAGCTAATATAACAGGCGAGACATCATTCTCATCTTTTGAGGAATGTGTTTTGTTGTATTACAAACTTTTTACGAGCTATCGTTAGGGGCATTACATTTCAACTGCAGTTAACAGATCAATTTATTTTCATTTAACAGCTAGATTTTTAGAAAAGCTTAACTATTATCTTTTTTCCCCATATCTGAAAATTTTTATTCATTTGTCCGCTATTTCCTGTCTCCAGTAATATTTATTTCCTTTGACAGTGTTTTCCTGTTTCCGGTCCACGCTCTAAGTAAAATGTAAAACAAGGTCAAAAGTTAGTCAAATTGGTAATTTTTAATATATTTTCCTTTATTTTTCTCATACTGACTTGGACAACTCCAACTGCTACACAACATGTGTAGCACTTGAATACTATTCGTTAGTTCTCAGAATTTCCATTGTTTCGCAAGGGAAAACTAGTCTGTCAAGCAAGTTTACTAAATAAACTGGAATTAACCATCTCAGCGTCTTTTTGTACCTTCCCTCTTCTCGGAGGTATTTTGAGATCAAATGACAGCAGTGTGTGTATTCATTTGGATGCCGGTTGGTAATTTCCTCACAGGAGTGTAGTCAAGACTTACACCATTCTACGTTAGGTATTCCTCATTCTTCATGTCGTTAGATAGACGTTTATGTTATTAAAATTTGAGTCACTGTAACAACACGTACTTAATTGCTCTACCGACACAATTACTCGATACGGCCGGTCCGCTAACTATTGAATACGATTATTAGTTCTAACAATTGCTGCATCATGATCATCGCAATATAGGCAAAATGCTCAAGACCCGATTGCAATCGATAAAAACCTTTAATCTTCAGGAAGAAAAATATCCACCCCCCCCCCTCTCTTTTTACCCTTTCCCCAAACCATTCCCTTAAAAAAAATATATATATATATATAAAAAAGGCAACATTATAAAATCGACACATGCAGGGGCGAGCAAAGCCCAAACAATCCAAAGTTTCACGCTGTGTCATGAGCAGGCGGTTTAGGTTGTCCTGCCGAGTGTTCCGCAGCGCTGTCTCCGTTCGCTGTGCCAGCCTTATTACGATAATCGTCCATTTCTGCGTCTAACTCCTCTGCAGTCATCGGTTTGCGGTTGCCCTCACCTCTGCCTCCGCCCCCGCCACGGCCTCCTCGTCCCCTACCGCGACCTCGCCCCGCTCCTCCGCGGCCGCGCCCGCCCCTGCCCCCTCCCCCGTACTGCCCACGTGCCCGGCCTCGCGCCCCTCCGCGGCTGTACCTAGCGATAAGCCACACCAACAACACATCAGAACCACTATGCTGCAGTTCTGGTCAGGCTGGTCTAGGCGGCAGAGACATTCACGTCATACCCTGTGTCGTAGCGTTGTCTGCTATCACCACTGTAATCATCGTACTGGGGCTTCTGCTTCTTGCGAATAGTGCGCGGTTTGGCGGCCAAAGAGGTCACCAGCTTAACGTACATGGGCCGCTCGTCCACCTCCGCCTCGTCGAACTCGTCAACCGCCTGCCAACACAGAAACGGGAGGAGCGGTGCCGTTTTTGCGGAGGTGCGTGGGGTGATATTGGGTTGAGGGACGGAGATCAGAAAAGAGCGGGGCTGCAACCTTCTGGGCATCCTGGACGTGTGCAAAGGTGACCTCGGCCGTGCCCAGTGAGCGCCCTTCTCTGTCGTAATTCACTTGCACTGCTGTGACAGTTCCAACGTCCTGGAAAATGCCCTGATAACACATGTAAGAACGTGCTGTCGACACGATGCTGACTTCATTTTTCCAACATTTGTTGAGTAAATTGAGCAGGATATGCATGCGAAGAAGCACAGGACCGAGATGTCCTCCTCGGTGAGGTCGCGGTCGAGGTTGGAGATCACGATCTTTGGCTCGGGCTGGATGCGCGAGGACTCACCCCCGCCCCCACCCCCCGCGTTGTCGTACATGTCGTGGCCCCACTTCTTCTCACTACTCTCCGGCTGCTCACAACATAAGTTTCCATAAATCAAAGTATAGCACAGTTG